>BMAO01019946.1:0-18444 GCA_019973975.1 Trichonephila clavata | reverse complement strand
AGTGTTGTCCTACTCAACTAGTGCTTCTCAAGAGAGACGTTGAAGCGAAAAAACGAAGGTGCACAATGGTACAGCGAAAAGTAAGTGATTATCTTTCTCAATAAAAGTAAAATTGCGACATTTTGCACTTATTTTGCTTTTTCTTCAAGCACGTTTCCCGCATGTGATGATTTTCAATATTCGTATAGTGTCCGGTTTCATATACTGCATGGATCGCATTCGGTTTTCGGTTATCCGAACAATTGTTCATCCGAACGGTGTCCGGTCCCAATTGATTCGGATAAACGACGTTCTACTGTACATAGAAACTGAAAACTCTTCCATAAATATTTATTTCAAAAAATAAACGTACATCACAAATATCATTAATAATAGAGATCCTGACAATTTCTACGCACATCTTGAAAAAATAGTAACCGAAAAAAAAAGGAATCTTACTGATCTTGCCTGGGCTTTCACAGTTGCAATATGCTTTTTTACTTCCTTTCCACTTTTTGCTCTGTTAAATATAAAATCTGGCCACAGCAAAATGTTTGTTGTTCTTCTTGACATAAGTGAGAATATCCTAAGAAATACATTCAGTTAAATACAGATAAAATTGATAAATGTGATCCCTGTAATATACGAGGGGGAGTCGGAAAATAAGTTTCCTTTGTCGACTGTGGTAAGAGTTGTGTACGAAAGTCAAAACATGGAATGATACATTAAAGATAAGACATAACTTTATTTTTCCATATAAGTACCAAGTACATTGAGACATTTGTCATATCACTTGATAAGCTTTAAAAAAAACCCAGGAAAAACTCAGGGCGTTGCATACGGAAGAGGCGTTTAACGGCTATGTGCGAACGACGAAACAGCAGGCGAACGTGCAAGACACCGATACACTATTGGGTAGAGGTCGACTGCGATCAAGCAGATCAGATATGGCGTTCTGTTGTTGGACGACAGTACGAGACAACACTCGATGACGGCAATGCAAAACCATATTGCAGCTCTTGGTTGAGAGCGCCTACACAATCCATCATACAGTCCTGATCTAGCACCAAGTGACTTTTATATGTTTCAGGCTATGAAGAAGAATCTTTCCGGAAGGCGCTTTGGAAGAGTCAAACAAGCCATTAAACACTTCTTCCGTATGCACAGCCCTTTTTTTCCTGGAGGACTTTTTGAGTGAGAGAATATTAACGTCGCACTGATTAGCAACACGAGGGCTTTTGGCGACGGTCAGCGTAATTTTGAACCATGGTCAAGTGACGCGGACGACACCTGAGCTGGCACCCCCTCTCCTAACTACCACACCACACCAACGGGAGGACGTTTGAGCTCTCGACAGATTTAACGTGCATCGCTCCCCTACACGGCGGATCTTCAGAGGTACTAGGATCGAACTCATGACACACTAGCCATGCTCCGATGCCTAGACCACTCGGCCACCGGAGGACTTTTTGAAGTTTATTCAGCGATATGACAAATGTCTCAATGTACTTGGTACTTATATGGAAAAATAAAGTTATGTCTTATCTTTAATGTCTCATTCTATGTTTTGACTTTCATACACAACTCTGACCCCAGTCGACAGGGGAAACTTATTTTCCGACTCACCCTCGTAACTTAAGAGTTTTCAGAGAATTTATTACTAAGGCCGAATCAGCTGAATCAGAGCAGTTATCCATGCAAAAGGTGGTCCAATTAAATATTGATCTTGGGTTTCTAATTCATTGGCAGTGTGTGTATTTATTACATATTATTATTTATTATTATTTATTTATTATTCAAGATGTATTATTTTGATTGTGTGCTTAGGATTAAATAACAACTATACCAGACTCAAGTTTCTGAAGAAGAAGAAAAAAAACCCTTATTCTAATACGCATTTTTTAAATAAGCGCGCCTTGGAGGAAGGGAAAAAACCCAATACTAGAGGAAGATTCAAAAGGTGAAAACTCAATGGCGTAAGAGTTAATAATTTTCCATTTTTATGAAGGCTGTGCATTCAAAACAAACTAGCCAAAAATATCATAACCAATTAAACATCAAAAGAAAACAATGAAGAGTGGGGTGTATGTCAAAAGAAGAGACGAGCGCGCGGTCATCTGGCACACATTAATATTTTAAATGCACATTAATATTTAAAGCCCTTAAAGCTTACGGGTCCTGCGTTTTCAATATGTGATATGTTTGAAATATATTTTTTTTTTCCTTTTCATCTTTTCAATGTAATTCAAATAATTTATATGCTACAATTAAATTTAGTAAGTACAAGGAAAGGATACATCAGTGAAACACTTATTAGCAACATGTATGTGTACAACCTGTCTTCAGATTATGCAAGACAGTAAGCAAAATAAAATAATAAATTTGAATATATAACATAAACAAAGTTTTATTTTTTTATATGAAGGTCACACTAAATTTCAGTTATTCTATTTCAAGATTTGATGCATATGAAAAATTATTATTTGACCAGTATTAATTATAAAATTTAAATTTAGCTTTCAAGTTGTTTTATTAAATTTAGGACTTTAAAACCGAATTAATGTAGGATAAAGTAAAATTCCCGTTTGTTAATGATTTTGAAGAGTACTTCTTATCGCAGTTTTGTTAAAGAGGTTAAGTCGAATATATAATCAAGCTAAGCTTATTGATGTATAACAGAAATAAAATAAAAGAATAAATTATCGTAGAATTTCTTGTTGAAACATGGGATGTCGTAGATGTGTACCATAAACAGAGAATTCATAGATCTTATTAGATTTTGAAGGTTGGAAAATTCATATAAATGTAGCATAAAATAAAAAAAAATCACTTCATGAGTAGATTCTGTATGAAAAGAGTACATAAAGATCCTTTTATGGAACCAGCAATAATTTCGATCAAATACTACTTCAAATTAACCTTTAAAAATCTTGTAGAAGGATGACGAACTCAATCAAAATCAGTAATGTAAACATGAAAATTATTCTTTAGAATGGCTGCAAAATGTTAAGACCTAGTTTGATTCGATATTATTTATATATAATCAACGAAGCCTTACACAACTACAAACCGAATTACTTGATAGAGGTTGCCACTTAAACTGATACCCCATCACAAACTTTCATCAAATCACTTGATGAACCACACTTTTGAATTAATTTTTGTTTTGCTATTAGAGTAAAATGATTAAGATAAATATGACAATATAATCTGCTTCCAAAACTGTTTTTTCTTCATTTTTATAATTATCTCATTCGTTTTACACTTCAATTCCCTAAGCAAAATCAGATTCATCCTGAATGCGAGTTTATATCAATTGATAAATGAAGAAGAAAATACAGAAATGAAGTACAAAAAACTATTGTAAAAAGGAAAAACAAAACTAACTTGAATCTACCTTTTCGTGGCATAGAGAAATTCCGGTTCTGTTCTAGACTCCTGGGCTCTCATGTGAGCTCCCATGACAAACTCTAAAAGTAAAACTGATAATTAAAATCTTTAAATAACTATATTTTTATTTCTTATTCTTTAAAAACATCGTAAAATCTCATTCGAAAGAGCTGATCAACTCAGTATAATTCAACTTTACAAGAGTAATATATCGTTATATGGACATTCAAAGTAAACGATATTTTTTTATTCGTGTTTATATTTATTTATTACATTGTTATTTTAATTTTTATGCATAACATTTTTTATATTATTTTTTTTTGTCAAATGAAAAATATTCAATGGAGATTTAAATTTCTCCTGGAATTAAAAAATTATGAGGTTCCAATATTTGGTAACTGGCAAAAAGTAGTTTTTTTTTTACTGAATTCCCCTCAGAGAAAATAATGATTTACATAAAATGGATACCTTAGAAATGTGCCACATCCATATATTCCACTTACATCTATATATTCCATCTATATATCCACTTACTTCCCATAGATATCCATTGCACTTCCAAAATATTCATTTGGATTATATTGCACTTTTTTATAGCTACAGTGTCAGTGGCGTAACAGTGAAGATAATACCCCTTGCAAAGTCAGGTTTTGGGCCTCAAGACCGATCTTGCAGGATGAACATACTTGGCATCAGACAGGCTTTTGGCCTAGGGCACCCCGCTATGCGGGCGTTGTGTGGGTAAGTGGGGGTGGGTACTTTACGCCACTGCACAGTGGACCATTTCGGAAGCAAATGAGCGTACAGTCATCGAGTGACGAGCATTACATCTTAGCTAGAGCCTCATTCTCTATTTTTATGGTAAAATTATTCTATAAAAGATTCTTCGGAGTGTGTGCAATATAAAACACAAGATATATAAAACCCCCGTTTCATGAGATATCAAAGTTAAATTAATACTAATTAAAAACGTATCCTCTTTTAGGAAATGAAGTTAGTTTGGATTTAACACATATTAAATATCTCTGTAGGCGTTAGTTTCCTAGAGAGAAAACGAGAATGCTATTCAGTGTAAATTACCTTTTGACTTTTAAGGGTATAAGTGAGATCTCTGTTTACAAGAAGAGAAAATCGTTAAAAATGCAGTGTAGACGGCGTATCAATACAGAAATACTTTTGGGGGGCAGAAACTTTAGATTATTCTATGGAAAAAATATTGTCCGAAACAGTTATGTATAAAGCGTTAAATGTTGATTGACATCTGAACTGCATTTGAGAGTGCACTTTACATTTTTATTCGAAATATAATTATACTTCTACAAAGAAAAATAATAAAAAAATTTATACTCCATTTACTGCTGTACTTGCATAATTTCTAAGGGGAAAAAAAAATTTTTGGTGTTGTAATCACAATTTTATTATTTTTCCTTAATTTTCGGAAGCCAATATATTGTAGTTAAGTAGGTTTTATATTACTTTGTAATGCTTCTTACCAAATGCTACATCAAACGCATAATGAGACAGAAGCCTTGAGATTCTTGTAAAATCCTTATCAGTTTCTTCCTTTAAGCGTTTCACAAGAACTTGGGCATGCTCATTTAACGACGGTACGTACTCTTTTAGAATATCATAGCGGAAACAGGGATTCGTCATTTTTCGTCGAGATTTCCATAGTGCGCCATTACTAAAGAAAATGAAATGTTGATTTGATCATCTTCAAAGTGAAATTTTTATCACATATAATTTTTAAAAAATGGCTCTAAGAATTTTTAAATGTATATTTAATCTGAACTGAATTTGAAATTATTTATTGATTAAAATTTTATTTCTATTTGTCTTTATTTATACTACTCAAACATTTCATGTATTTTGACAAGAAACATGGTTGGATAACTAGGTGTAAAATAAATCAGCCTCCAATTCTCTATGTAATTAATAAATCAAAACAACATGTAGTTAATTCAAGAATTAACTGATATAATTTTAAACTTTTTATACACTTTATTTTATGAATGGTATTTGAACATAAGTTTTCCATTTTGATTTAAAAATTCATGTATAAGTAATGCAATTTCTTAAAGATTTTATAATATACAGTGGTGGCCAAAATTGTTTAACACTTTTTAAAATTGTTATGTTTTTTTAATTTTGTATGTTTATAGAAAACTTTACTTTACACAAAATGCAAAGTATTTTATATCATTTTAAAGATAAATTAATGCTAAATTCAATACAAACATCAAAATTCAAATATTTGCAATTCTAAGAAAGGTATGCTGCTAGAACTATCGATACAAGTTAGATACTGATAATAGCCGTGAGTTATTAGTGCTTAGTGGGGAACCTTTACTTTGTATTACAGCTTCTCAACGATTTTTCATTGAGCTGAAAATAGTTTTAAGCTCTTCATTCGTTATTACATGATGCCAGGAAACAATTATATCCTCAATAAGTTCCATTTTATTTCATGGGTACCTCTTTCGGACAAGAGTTTTCAAATCAAACGGTGCCACAAGTTTTCGATAGGATTGAGGTCAGGATAATAACTGAACGATCTTAGAACAATACCAGTCTTTCAATTACTTTTCTGTGTGGCAAGGAGCTGAAAATTAATGAAGCATTGTTGGTAAATAGATCCCTGATGAAAGGTAGAAGTTTGGGTTCTAGAATGGTGTCAATATATTTTCTGACATTCAGTGTCCCATTGATGATATGAAGTCGACCGATACCATCCGCTGATATGCATGACCAAATCATAAAAATATGTGGGTACTTCACAGTTGACTGGATGCCGTCAAGATGTAGCATTTCTGCTATTCAACGTCTTACTTATTTTCGGTCAGAACTACCGAATAACGATATTTTAGTTTCATTCCTCCATATGACTTGTGACGAATAATCAGTTGTCCTATTAATGTGTTTCCTTGCCTACTGTAGTCCCTTTTAGCGCTGTCGTTAATTGAGGTACGGCGTTTTTCGCGGAATTCTACTTAGTCTTAAATTTGCTAATCTTCTCCTGATTATTTTTGAACTGACAAAAACACCGGTATCACTCAGTTCACTTCTAATGGCTGT
Organism: Trichonephila clavata; assembly: GCA_019973975.1. Lineage (NCBI taxonomy): Eukaryota > Metazoa > Arthropoda > Arachnida > Araneae > Nephilidae > Trichonephila > Trichonephila clavata. The sequence continues at coordinate 12,000 of BMAO01019946.1, read as the reverse complement.
CCATGACATTCTTTTATCTTGGAGACATAGTATTTTTGTTCTTCTGTCATCAACAGATGTGGTGCACCTTTCTCGGCCTTTTTCTGCTTTGCTTTTATTAAATTTTACTTCTGACATCTTAACCAAAACTTTCATTCTCTAGATGTAGTCACTGAACTACCAACCTGTTTTGTAATTTTAACATAGGAAATATACCCCTTTCTCGTCACACACGTGTCCAATCTACTCTTTTATTTCACGTCATTGCTTTTTGACTAAATATAATTGTTGTCCTGGCCAGGAAACAGTCGTGACCTCAATCCTATCGAAAACTTGTGACACTGTTTAAAAACTCTCGTCCGATTGAGGTATCCAAAAAATAAAATGGAACTTATTGAAGATATAATTGTTTCCTGACATCATGTAATAACGAAGGAAGAGCTTAAAACTATCTTTAACTCAATGAATCATCGATGTGAAGCTGTAATACAAAATAAAGGTTCCCCACTAAGCATTGATAACTCATTACTATATCATCAGTATCTAATACATATCGATGGCTATTGCACCTTAAATTTTTTTATTGCAAATATTTGAATTTTGATGCTTGTATTGAATTTAGTATTAAATTCTCTTTAAAATGATATAAAATACTTTGCATTTTGTACAACGTAACATTTTTAAAAAGCATACAAACTTAAAAAACATAATTTTAAAAAGTGCCCACAATTTGGACCACCACTGTATGTCTGTTAAAAAAATAAGCCACGCGTAATGTTTTTTATGAATTAACTATAAAATTTAGGGTAAACAATTAATAGCCCTGATTCTTATTAAGTACATTATTTTAAAATTCTTGAGGAAGCGTCCAAAGATATCCCATTCAAGATTTTGATCAAAAGTTGATAATTTTTCTTTTTATCATAAAATTCATGCTTGCAAAGACAAAGTTGATAAAATATACGCATTATAATTTTCAGTTATTTTACATTTGTGTCTAAAATTGGTTTTGAAATCTTTTTTACGCTTTAGATAAGAAGCAAAGTTTATATCAAATTAACATATTGTAATTTATATGTACGCAAATTTGTCATTTGTAATCTTAGAGTAAATTAAGATTAATTTTAAATAAATTTCAAAATGAGGAATACCAAATTAAATTAGAAAATATTAAGTTATGGCAAAACCCTTTTTTTGTCTTTATATCTCTTAATCAACTTTTTTTATAAAAATGCTGATTTGATCTAAATTTCCCAGCTTGGATCTTTTCTTTCATTTTTTTCGACCATTGACATTTAATTACACAAAAGTTTTGTGAAGATTGCGGAACGATTAAATATATTCCACGTTAGGCTACAGACACACACGTCATTACTCTCTGTGTTATTACCATCGTTTTTAAATTAAAACAAGAAAAAATTTTGGTCAATTTTTTAATAATTAATTTGGTTATAATATAAAAGCAAGTACCTTGTGAAAAGTCCTGTTCCAAAAACAGTGAAGAACATTTTATAGAATGGAGGTCTTTCGGTGGTTTTATTTCCGCTGAAAATGGCCTGAAAATAAAATTCTATGCAACAAATATTGTGTGAGTCTGATTTTTAAATATTTCTACATCCTTTCTCTCTGGATTTTTTTTAAAAAGTAAAGTACTTTTTTACTGTCATAAAAATGAAGTAGGGGAGACCGGGACAAGATGAAGAGTTGGGCAAGATGACGAATACCTTAATTTTTCCGTATTCTACTAGATAGCAGCATCAGACGACCACTACCGACTCTCCTTTTTGGGCCGTTCCTTAAATAATAGTATAGAGACGCTAAAATCGCCATTTTCGTGTTAGTTGTGAAGCTTGATTGTTTTCTCTGCCACGATATAACTTTTATTCATGTGTAAATAAGCTCTGCTACAGATACAGGTAAAATATATAATTTTTCTTTAATATTTATGAGTAACTTGGTTTAAATACTACCTATTACCATGAATAAATGTCAATTCATTTCTTTCCTTCATGGCAATGAGAACGAATATTTTAAAGCAGACAGTCCGGGGCAAGATGGCAAGCTCATCATTTTACAAATTAGAATATCCAATAAAAAATTTCAGTCAAAAATTTAAATCAGTTAGTAAAAGCAACAGATTTTTCTATTACGTGTCAAAAACACATATCAGATCGAATTCTAACAGTTAACTATGAAATTCTCACATCGAGATTCATTACAAAAAGAAGATGCCAACTTTTGCAATGAAACTTGTATACCAAACGATTAAAATCAGTAGATAAAATAAGCACAGCAAGAAAAGTTAGAGCTGCGTAAATTATTAAATCAAAGCAAACGATAATAATATGAATAAGAGAATATTTTCCAACATTTAATAGATACATTAAAATAATTTCAAAGAACATATTTTATATTTACATATTACATATTTTGAAATCTAAATCAATTGAGTAGTTTCTTTTTAATATATTGAAACCTCCTGGAGTTCAGGTGGCGGTTAAAGATGTACTGTAGGCTGTCAAATAGCGCGAGTTATCTCTGTTTCCAGTTACTTTTTCCACAAAATAATGGAAAAAAAAATATTAAAAAAAATATCGTTTGCTTTGCCATCAGCCCAGAATTAGAAAACAAATGTAGAGTAATTTTAAAAAGTAAAAATAAATTATTAAATTAAGTTTAAATTTAACAATTAAACTATTCATTTTATTATTAATTAATTAAAATTCTTATTAACAATAATAATTAATTTAAAAATATAAATTGTGATATAGAGTTAAAGAAAAATTGGATGTATGCTAGATTTGTAGGCAATTTTAAAAATTAAATTTAACTGCTGTTTTTATTTTAATTTTTATGTTTAATCTGTTTTTTATCGACTGTAACCGTTGTTATTTTAAAGATATTTCACGATTACGATTTTAAGATACGTGTACATGACGTAAGCCATTATATTAAGACGTTCATTATATTAAGCTTCGAATAAAAGTTGGAATTCTACATTGAGAACGCAATATGTGGGATTTGTAAGTTAACTCTTTAACAACATCATAACTATTTTATGACTTTAATAGCATAGGTATTAATTAATATTTTAGTTATTTATTGAACTTGAAAACTTAAATCTCTCTATAATACAATTTTTCTTCATAAACTGAACTTTGTATATATTGAGACTTTTGTACCTATTTTTAAGAAATATTATTCTTTTCTTAAAGTGAAAACATTGCGTATTTAACGTGTTTGATTCGAATTATTTTATATCAAAAGTCCATGTATTGCATTGGTATTATTAAAAAAAAAGGAACAAAACGTTATTTTAAAAATGAAATTATCCAAATATATAAATTAAAATATACGGAAATTATAAGTAATATACTTATTATATTATCAGACATTTTTTTCTTACCTCAACCGCTTCCGCTTTCGCTAGTATTATCAAAGGATAGAAGAATATCCAAACACTATATATCTTTGAATAAACGAATAATTTTGCATATCCTGCCAGAATTTGTTGTCCGCCTAAGAGACAATAATTACATAAGTAAAGATTTTATCTCCTTAATGAAACTAAAAAATGTTGACTTTTAAATATTTTTGTGTATAAGATGAGTAATTTTAATGACGACTTTTTAATCTGAGCAAAATAATAATAGAAATTCGATGAAATTTACAAAACCTTGATGAAAAAAATCTGCTAGACTGAATATTTCTTCAGCATATCAAAAGTTTATTTTAAACTGCTTTGAATTTATATGGTATATGTTATTATTCTAGAATATAAATTAATATTACATCTATATTTATAACGGAATATATTTATTTATAATTTAAAAGAAATTAAATTTACATTTTGCTTTTATTATTCGTGCAGAATCCATACACATTTGAATACAATAGATATATAACTATTCGAAAAATATCTGAGTGCTTCCGTTTTACTACACTCACGTCCATAAATTAAGGATAATTCAGAGTCACGCAGAGATCGAACTCTAAAATATATAAATATATCACCCGTAAAATGACTCCACACATCTTCAAGAATCATATGCGAATGGCAGGAAGCCACCAGATGACATCGATAGTACGTCCCAATGACGAGAGAGTAAGAGGGTATTATATAAGAAATACAGGCAAGAAAGTAAAATAATTCGCAAGAGCTTTATAAGCCTTTAAGTGCAATATCCGTGTAGTTATGACACAAAGGACGCATTTGGATAATTTGTTACTTGGTGGAATTATCGGCCGTCTGGAATACAGCGTACCCAGCTGGGATAATCCGAGGGCCTTGAAATCCCCCAGAATGTCATATCCAGGATATATATATATATATATAAATGTAAGGATAATTAAATTAGACCTAAAATTCAATTCCCTGCACAACTTTTAACTTTTCTTTTACGTTACATCTCCAAGTATTAAATTTAGTCCCCACTTCTTTCGAGGAACAGATGGCCCTAAACAGAACTTTTATCCCCAACCATTAATTCTTATCACATCGCCATGCCATGCTTAACTTTCAAATATATCTCCTCAATAAGAAAGGTACTTAGAACATCTGCCTAAGTGGAAAGCCATTTATACTTCATTTGGTGTCCGTTTCTTTCCCAGAGCAGACAAAGAATTCGCTCTTTGAAAAAAAAAACATTTTCTAAAATTTACTTGGTGTTGAATCGAAACACGACAAAAATTTATATATAATTATAAAAAAATAATTTAATTTTTAAAGATTAAAAATTTAAAAAACATTTTAATTTAAAAAAATGTAATATACATTTTAAAAAATAATTTAAATGCAAATTTTTTAACAAAAAATAAAGATAAAGTTACATATATATTTCTACACACACACACACCTATATATATATGTGTGTGTGTGTGTGTAATTTAATATTTATTTTTTGTTAAAAAAATTGCATTTAAATAACTTTCTTATTACAATACTATTCTACATGTGCATTTTAATTCAGTTGACAGTAAATATAAAAAAAAATATTAATTTATACGCGTTTGCTACGTCATAATGCCGAACTCGGTTGGAAACATGCGCTGGACGTGCGCTTTCATATCTTTAATAACTACTTTAAAAGCCTTGCAAAAATTAGAAAAACATGTGAAAAACAGACAAACATTGACATGTTTTCACTGTTTCGAATGCATTTAATTGCATGCAATTAAAAGCAATAGCCTCCAGAATTGAGTAGAAAAGTAAGAAATTTCGTAGGATTAACATTACGCTCAGAAATCCGTAGTGGAGAGAAATAAAATTAATTTTAAAAATAATTCAATTAATTTTGATTACCTTGTTTCTAATGATATTAAAATTTCAGGGAAGTAACAAGATATAATAAGAATATATGCGATTACTTACAAACAAGTATGGAATATGCATTCCTGGATTTCTGAAATAAATTCAGATCGCTTATACTTCCCAATAGATTTAATAATCGATATTTTCTTCCTGGTACAACTTCCGAAATTTTCCTTATCCAGAAACAGAATCTTAAAAAAAGTAAGCAAAGGATCAGTATAATGAAAATAAAGATGACTGTAAAGATATTTCCTACAGATATCATATTTTTGCAAAAATTGGGATTTGTGGAAACTTAGAAGAAAATGATAGAAGTAAATAATAATCTACTCGAGGCAATGCTATATTTTATCTTATTTAAATTAATCTTTTATGATATCTACCTCTCTGGCCTTCTTCACTTAGATTACACTGATACGATCTTACGTGTACGAATGTGACAAATTATTTACTATCTACTCAACATATTTTTACTGGCATTGTTTTTTTCTCTCGTTATATTTCAATACTTATTTATAGTATGTAGCAGAATTACAATTGATGTTGGAATAAATTATCGCAAAAAAGAACCTTATCGAAAATTGTACTTTAGTTCTTGCAACAATATTGGTACTGATAATATCTATGATGCAATTAGCTTAAGGGCTAAAAAATATTCCACCAAAAATTTAATTTATAAAAAATTTGATTTAAGCTAAACCTATTTAACGGTGTTCAGGAATCCTTAGTTAGATTTTGGCTTGATTGATCACTATTTTTTTCTTGTGCTCGAATTTAATTTATAATTTCACTGTTTATGTTTAATTTATTATGTTTATTAAAGTTTAATTTATGTTAATTATATTCTGAATCACTGAAAAATATTTTTATAATTTTATCTTAATCTTAATGTAGTTTTGTTCTTAAGGATTACTATCCCAATATTTTGATGAATAAAAAAATTTTGTCTTTTTCCCCTTAAATATTTTAATGACTAGTAATGAAATTTAAGAAACATATTTGACATTTTTAGGTAAAACTGTGACGTAAAAAGACATTATTGCTGATGCGGCGTTTTTTTTACCTCTTGTGTTATCTGTTGCTGTAACTTCATAAAATATCAGGAATTTAAAAAAAAAGCTTAGTAATTTATCACTGAGTTTATATTTATGCACTTTTTGCATGTAACGAGAAAAAGAATTGTATCTGAGAATATATTTCTTCTGAAGACCTTTAATTTTTGGATATTCATTATTTTCTTTGCAGTGATACTTGATATATAATTATTTTCTTATAAACTTGTTTTGATATAGGTATTTTATACAGAAATTATGCGATATGTATTTATATTTAATCATTATAATTATTATTGCTTAGACTATAATGGAATTATCAGTAAATTTAATTTTGTATATGCATTTTTCTAAATATTGTTGTATACGGACTATAGACTTGGTAGAGAACCCGCCTTTCTTATTAGGAACAAATATGTATTATATTTCCAGAATCATGCAATTGTTATATTTCTTTCATTGTGATATTTTCGACCATTTTGAATCTTCTACTGCTCTCTAAACGGAAGACATTTATCTTAACTTTCTGTGAAATGTACAATTTTATTCATATAGCTCTGTAAAAATTATTGCGTAGGAAGAAAATATAAAAACTCTTCTTTAGTAGTTAGGTTATGGATTCTTAGAAAAAGTGACGAAGCAGAAGGTCCGTTTTCAGCTGACATTTTGATCGGATTGTGAAGATTACAATTTTTGTTCCGAAAAAGTATTTATAATATCAAAAGGTAAGTGTCTTAATTTTTGTATGTTAGTTAACAATTACTATTACTTAGAAAACACAATTTGATTATTTATATTAAGTGAGCTGTTTATATAATTAATTTTACAATTTAATAACTTAGTGGTACTTGTAAGTACCAACAGCACACTGGATATTAGGGCAAGAACTTAGTTTTTTTTACCGTGTAGTTTATTGTTGTTTTTGACTGTGTTGTAGCGTTAGTACTATAGTACACTAGAGTTATGCTTTTTTTTTAGAATTTCTATTTAGCTTAACTTATTGATTTTGTTTTTTATTATTTTTATTTTAACGTTTTCAAAAAAAATTTGAAGTTTGATTCTGTTTTGTTTTATCACAATGAAATATATCTATAATTTATTCAAAAATTAGCAACGTTTTAATTTCTTTATGTGTAACTTAGATTTAACAATATAATAGGAGGTTTTCAAGGTGCTATTATTTACTCCCTCCACCTCTTTTCTTACAGTGTCTCAAAAAAAAAGTTCAGTCTTCTTGAGACTGAATTTATTACAGAACCTACCATCTGAAAGCAGTGATGCACTAAGAGATGATTCTTCAGATGAAGAAGTCCTAGCAAATTATCTGCTGGAATTTTCGTTAAGATGACGATCAAGAGAAGGAACAAGACTCAAGGTGAAGTAATTCATGTTCAGAAAATATAGTATTTCCTACCCCAGGTTCCAGTGCTTAAAAAAACATTCAATCGAAACATCAGTCAAAATGCGCAACGCGTAATGAGTTTTTGTGTATTAATGAAAAGAAAAACTGTTTCCTTGAATTTCATCAAATTAAGTTTATGAGTAAACCTGCTTTTATATGTAAAAAAAAAGAAAAGAAATTTTGAAAATTTCATAATTTTTAAAAATAAATATTTTGTGCTGTAAAATATTAGTGTTCTCAGGTTATTTACCATTTTTAAGAATTAAAACTCCATTAAAGAAGTCATTCGGTCTTTTTGCATTATGAGAATATTTTAGACCTTTTTGTACTGACTGTACTTTTTCCATTTCAATTATCATTTTAATTAATTAGTCCTGCTAAATTAATTAATTAGCTGGGATTAAATGTGCCAAAGTTGTATGTATATCCTTTAATTTTCAATGTAGTGATTCAAAAAAAAAAGTTGTTTATTAACTGTTCATTACAATTTTTGAATCAAGAATAAAATGCAAATTTTATTATATTCTCGAAAAATTGATCTTAGATTAACTTTATGTAAAATATACTAGGCCATTTTAAAAAAGGACAGTGGTCGAGGGAAAAAATGAAATTTTAGTAAAGTACATATATTACAAATGAAATCTAAATTTGATTTCTGTAATAGCTATTAAATTGATCTTGCATAAATGTTTCCTACTTTCTACTAAATTTCAGAAAGTAATGGTATTACAAACAAACAAGGATCGAATATCCATTCCTGCATCTTTCAGATTAAGGTAGATCGCTTACACTTCCCAATAGATTAAAACAGGCATGTCAAACTCATTTGATATCACGGCCACATGAACTATTTTATATTAAGTTGAGGGCCCTCATGTTTTCAATATTCAAAACATTAATACAGAATTTTTTGAATGATTATATTCTTATTTATAAAATTCAATGTATTAAAAATTATACACACATAATAGTTTAATATATTTCCTTTTTTAAAAACTATACATTTTTATATTGTTTTATAAAAAAACAAAAATATAAATTGTAATACGAAATACAATTTATTACTTTGTAGAAGATATTTGACATCGTTTGTTTTTTCTCAACGCAAGTCATCAAAACTTGTATAAAACTACATCAAAATTCAAATCAAAACAATCAAAAAAGTCATCAAAACTTGTAAAAAAGTCAAGTATAAGAACTACAATTTCAACTTCCAAACATTTTTGCTTCAACAAAAAATCACAATAGATTTCAAACAATTCCATTTGTAAGTTTTCATCAACAATTTCAACGTCGATTGATAGAGGTGAAGTTAATTAATGAAATTGTAATTCAAAATTTTTTAAATTTTGAATATATTCGATCGAATTCCATCTCTAATAGTTGAATTTAGTGAGAATATTCTGTTAATTTTAATTTAAGTGATTTAATCAATAGATTTTGAAAGCTTTCAAAGTGGCATGTTTTCTCTTTCTGTTTGTAATAATTTGTCTCTACTCACTCTTATTTAAAAGTGTTTATAATCAAATATCATTGTAACAAAATGATTATTGCCTTGAATCTAAAGTTGAGTGGACTTGTAAGATCAATTCAGAAAGCTTTCTCAGTTGAAAGTACTTCATCTCTAATTCAAAATCTTTTCTTCTGTCCTATTTTTTCATCTTTTATTTCAGCACATTCATAATTTTTGTTTCCAAGAAAATGATGATTTCCTCCAGAAATTTAAAAGATCGCTTTAACACTTTAGGACTCGAAATCCATTGAACTTTCGTACAATATGGTTGACCGATCAATTCACATTCTATATCTTCCAGAAATGAAGCAAATCGACGATGCTAAATCGACGATGCGAATATAGTTTACAATTTTACTGACTACTTTAAAATATGCCCAATATATCATAGTTCATGCCCAAGAACAGTACTTGTTATGAAATAATGTAATGAAAATGTTTAAATTTATTATTACCATAGTGTGTTTGCTTGTTTTTGTTTTTTTTTTAATCTCGCTGCTTCTTTTGTAATACTGGTCACGGTAGATGCGCTATCAGTTGCAAGACAAACCAATTTTTCCCTCAAGGAACACTTAGTCTCAAAACTTCTTAAAATGAATCAAAAATATGTATTATGCAGAATACATGACTCGACTCGACTACAATTCTTGACTATTTCATCGCCTCTGCTGGTAACAAAATTTCGACTTAAACTTGCACTTTTAATTTTTTTTTATTTGTGCTGGACATAATACCGTTCTTTTTCCGAATCTAACACCCTCGATTCTAAGCCGCAACCCAAATTATCAACAATTTTTTTGTGAAAAATGAAAAATAGTGTAAAAGGGTTTATCGATATCAAATTTTACGAAAGTAAAATAAATTTAATATAATAACTAATAAGAAAGGAATAATTATTTATTTTATTAGTATTATAAACTTTTAATTACATACAGGGCCCGTAATTGCTCTAAATACCCCATCGAACAAATTTGTTTCCCTTCGATTTTAAGCTGCACCCAATTTTCAGTAGCAATAACATTGGAAAACAAAAGTGTGGCTCTATTTCAAGTAAAATTCCTCCTCTTAAATTAAGCATTCACTAATAAATTCTTCTTTAGTAAATGTTTTCGACCTGTGCTTACAATTAAAAGTGATAGTATATAGTTTTTACTGCAGTTGTATTGTCTTCAACAAATTTAGGTGGTTGCGGTAGCTTAGCGGTCAAGGTAACGAACTCGAGTCACACACAAATTAGTTTGAGCCTTATACCAATGAAGCCGAAGCACGCTTTAAATATTTCGAGGATACAACGTCCTCCCATCGGGGTGATGTGGAAGTTAGGAGAGGGGGTGCGTGCTCAGGTGTCGATGACGTCACTTGACGATGGTACATCGCCAAATTCCCTCGAGTAGCTGAACAGTGAGACATTAATATTTATTCTCACTCCCTCACTCAATAAATGTAGTGAATCTATTTTTTCCAGGGAGTTGATTTCAATTCCGACAACTCGTCTTCATAAAGTTTCGCAACATATTTGTCATAGTTTGTTTTGGATTTGTGTCATATGCCTTTTAAAATTATATTTCTTAGTAACTGAATTACAGTTTTTACATGTCAGGCACAGTATTTTATTCTTGCTTTGGGCATAAAAATATTGAAGTTCCCATTTTTCTCGAAAATTACGATGTTCATCTTCAGTTCATCTTTTCTTACTCTGTTCTTGAAGTCTGATTATGTTTTTATTAAATAAATTTTTAGTTTAAAATGAATAAAAACCAAAAACCACTTTCATTCACAAACTATTGAGTAAACACTACAATTTGTCTTGGCCATCTTAGAGTTTTTAAGTTTTAAAAAATAATATTTCAACTGCTTCTGTCACGCTATTCGTATCTCGCTGACTGGACACTTCAAACAGAAATAAAAAAAATTCGCATACACGATGAATCGTAGTGCGATCTATAACAAATAAAATTCATCAATGCATTTAAGAATTTAATAAAAATTAATTTCTTATTGTAACATTAAGTAAAAAAAAATTAATCAAATATTAAAAATGATTTTCATTTAAAGGATAATTTTATAATTAAATAGGATTTTTTAAAAACAAGAATAGATAACAGGTTAATATGCTGTAAATTTTCAATAGTTTACCGGAAATAAATTTCAAAATAAAAAAAAACGTTAAAGATTGATTTTATAAAATGTAATTAATTTTTAAAATGTCTCCGCGGGCCGCAACCTATGTACTGACCCGCAGTCCCGCGGCCCCGTGTTTGACATGCCTGGATTAAAAGAATCCTCTTGCACAATTTTCCTTTTCTAAATATAGAATCTTACTAGCTTTCATGGCCCGGCGTTGCACGGGCTTATACCGAGGGTATAACTTAATCCCCATGTTAATTTCCTCCTTTTATTCTAACGCCAACACTTTTGTGGGGTTTGACGCGTACGATGTGAGTGCATGTCCCATGAGTGCGTGTCATGGCTTTGTTGCGATGATTCTCGATCCTAGTACCTAGTACCACTAATTCTCGATCCTAGTACCACTTGAAGACCCGCAGTGTAGGGAGCGATGCACGTAAAAATCTGTCGAGAGCACAAACGTCTCCTCCGTGGTGTGGTGTGTAGTTAGGAGAGGGGATGCCAGCTCAGGTGTCGTCCACGTCGCTTGACCATGGTTCAAAATTACGTGGACCGTCCCCAAAAGGCCTCGTGTAGGCTGAACAGTGGGGCGTTAATATTCACTCAATCTTCACAA
>BMAO01019945.1:0-13554 GCA_019973975.1 Trichonephila clavata | reverse complement strand
GAAAAGCAATTAAGGGTGAGTGAGTGAATATTAACATCGCACTGTTCAGCTACACGAGGGCTTTTGGCGACGGGCCGCGTAATTTTGAACCATGGTCAATTGACGCTGGCGACACCTGAGCTGGCTCTGCCCCCCTTTTCTAACTTTCACACCACACCAACCGGAGGACGTTTGAGCTCTCGACAGATTTAACGTGCATCGCTCCCCTTCACGGCGGGTCTTCCGTGATACTGGGCTCGAGCTCATAACACGCTAGACCTGATCCGATGCCTTGACCACTTGGCTACCGCGGCCAAATAGATTAAGGGATACGAAAGATACGAAAAACCATCACAGTGATGTTTATATAAGACTCGTTTGTAATTCTAGGGTATATTTCTCGGTCATACAGGTATAATTGCTTTTCGCTTTTAATCATTTGCATAACTTATAATTATTGTAACACGTATTTTAATTATTGTTCACACTTAATGCATATTATTTTATTATTCATTAAATTCCGTTTATTTTACATGGTACTTCAAACAGTATAGTGTACTTGGTAATAATTAATAATATGAACAATCTCTTAAGGATATTAATTGGTATGTAAATACCTACAGCTTGAAATTGTGCTATTTTGAATAGTGATAGACAAAACTGGGACGTTTAAAAATTAATTCGTATATTTTCTTGAATTAACAGTTTCAAATCTGTTTGAAAGTTTAGGTTTCTTAATTACATGCATGCTAGATGTCATATTATTTTGTATATATTTAAAAGTTTTTATTCTTTTCATTATTTTTAGCTTTCAGCAATTTATTTAGAGATGTAAGAGTAATTTCTTAAAATACAAAATATTTTACAGGTTTAAAATATTTTTGACAGCGAAGCATTTTTATTTATGTCTATTGTAACGTAGAAAACGACAATACAGATCCCGTTGAAAATATTCAATAGTTTATATCATAAAAAGAGAACATGTTATAATTTACTTTATACTATTGACAGGATATCAGAGGGGAATAAAAACATGCCATTACGTCAAATGAAAACTAAGCTCTATTTGAAAGTATTCTTAAGTTGCTCTTAAAATTTACATTTCACCATTTGATTACATCTAATGCGAAACACAAAAGATCAATAATACTAGAATTTATGAATAATACCCACTTCATTTAAAGTATTGTAAATCAAGGCACTTAGAATTCAATTTGTCTTCATTAAATCTACTGATGAAAGTCCTCTTTTTAAAAGCTTTTTGAAAGTTAGTCAATATATCTTTATTTCCTTTAAAAGCTTTAGCGCTTGTTTGAGCTTTCCAATGTTAGTATCACTAATATTTGTTATTTCGAGCATTTAAAATTATTTAAGTAGGAAAGATAGAGAAGATAAATATAAAAAAAGTAACTAAGATAAATAGCTTTTATTTTATGGTACGATTTTAGACAGAATCTAAATTTATCCCATTACTGAATTTGTTTTTTCAAGTTCTTTTCATTTATTCTGGTTGTCGCGGTAGTCAAGTGATTATGACCACGAATTCGCCATCGGTGTCTCACAATTCCGAGGCCTGGTGTCATTCAAAACACATTGTGCTGAGGAGCTGTGACGGGTGTTATTCACGCCCTTTCACTAATCCTCTTGGGAAAATACTTCTTTAGCGAGAAACTTGATTTTATTCTAATTTGAGAAGTATTTAAAACTTAGCAAAGTGAGTGTTAGAGTTAGTCATTACGCTGTTATTAAAAGGAGATTAAATAAGTGACCAGCAGGAGCCTCTGTGGAAGGGAGAAGAAGATTTAGACTGGAGGTTATAATTGACCCATGAGAAATGTGACGAGTTCTCTTCCAATCGGATCACAATCAGTGTTTAATTATTTTTCTTACAAATTTAAGATAACCAATTAATTTGATTGCTACCTCGGTTTGCAATCTTGATTGATAGGAAATTGATAGAACCAAATAAAGTTCAGTCATTGTCATAACAATGTTTGTTCTTTCGGAAACCCAAACTTCACTTGTGACCTTAGGGTAGTGACAAAGCTTATCCATGCTATAAATCTATCGAGGTTCGAAGCTGGGTGGCGTGGTTGGTTTGTCGTTGGCTTTCTACACCCAAATTTGCGCATTCGACCCCGGCCGAAGTCGGTGGATTTTCATGATGCAAAAAATAGATAGCGGCAATGTCGTATGATTACACGGCATGTGAAAGATCCGTAAAGTAACTGTTTGATTTGGATTCTCTCAGCCAAATAAAATCCTAGTACAGGTTGGCCTAGTCAGAGCTAAGGTGCCTCCCTCTAGAGTAGAAACTGGGTATCAAACTTACCTGCAACGATTGGTATCCGTCTATAGGGTGCCTCACTAAAAAGAGATACCAGCTTCCGGGAAATATACACTGCTGACCACAGTAAATGCAACACCAAGGACGACAAGAGATAGCACAACAAAATTTATTGTGTTGATAACATGTTGACCAAGTATCACATGATTAAATTTATAGACTTCTGTGAAGTGTGGTTCCTACCAGAATCAGTATCTAGAGTAGCCGCCATTGTTAGAGATCACCGCTGCCACACGCCTCGGCATTGATTCAAAGAGACTTTGGATGTGTTCTTGGGGTAAGGCAGATCAAGAAGCTTCCACACGTTACCAAAATGATCTGGTGTGGCAGCTGGGGTGTAATCTGGTCAATCGTTGAGCAACCATGGACCACATGTTTTCTATCGGCCAGGGAAGCAATTCAATCTGGTGATTGACGAAGAGCCTTTCGTCAATGCTTGCGACGTGTGGTCACGCATTATCCTGTTGAAGCATGGCTGTGGTCAATTCCTAAATGTAAGGAAGGAAAACTGGCTCCAACACCTCGGAGATGTAGCGCTGGCTGTTTAAAGTACCGGCAATGCGTACTAGAGAGTGCGAGAGTGATATCCAATACCCGCCCCATACCATAATACCCGGTGCTGGACCAGTGTGGCGTGCATAACGCAGCGCAGACCTCAAATCCGACCATCGATCGTGGTGTTGCAGACAGATGCGTGACTCGTCAGTAAAGACAACTTCATTCCATTATGCCACCCACATCCTTCTTTCACCGAACCATTGGCGGTGGAGACGTCTGTGGTTCTGCGTCAAGGGTAGACCAAGCAATGGACGTCTTTCGGATAGACCACTCTGCTGTAAACGGTGTCGAATGGTACACGCAGACACTGAATGATGCGTTACAGACTTAATGGCTGTGCTATGGTTCGTGATGTGACTGAGCGATCCGTCACTGCCATGCACACAATTTGCCTGTCCTCACGTGAAGTGGTGCACTGAGTTGGATGTGATCGAGCACGTTGGTCCGTCGTACCCTCCAGCATCCAACGGTCACATATCCGATTTACAGTTGTTTGGTTTCGTCCAACACGACTACCAATTTCCCTGAAAGTTAATCCACAATCTCGGTAGGCCGTTATCCTTCTTCTGTCAACTCGGATGCTTGATCAAAAGCTGATCGCGGTTTTCTACGAAACATAACTGATCGTTTTTTGAAAAAAAAAACACAAGAAAAACAGAATTGCCGAACTTGAAATCGTCGAAATCTCCAAGCCTTAAATAGTGGTTTGAGGTGGCGCCACAGGTGTGCGTGATGTGTGTCTGCGCTGAAATTCTAATCATTTGCACATCTCACCTCCGCTAATGCATGTTGTAAATTTCATGTTATTTGCGTGTTTCTTTCAGGGTGTTGCCTTTACGGTGACCAGCAGTGTACTAAGTCTGCAATGGTAAAACACCAATCCGCAGCGCATTAGAAATAAAAAATCTAAAAAAGTGATGTGTGTTCGTTTGGAGAGAAGGTGCCTGCTCAGATGTCATCATCCTTACTAGACTGAGGATCAAAATCATGAAGTCATTTACAAGTAGCCTCGTGTGCCTCATAGTGTCACGATAATAAACAACCTTGTTTATTGTAAGTAATTTAAATAATTGTTAATTTTTATTCAATAAAACTTTTAAAACTAGTCATTTATAGAATTTCTTTTTTAAAAAACCAAATTAATTAAATTTCAATTTTGAATCGTTATTCGCCACTGTTTTAAATTTTCCTTCTTTTCTTTTTCAAAAACTGTTCTTATTGACGGAGCAAAAACAATGTATCTTCAATCTGCTAGCATGAATATGAAAAATACTCTACTATATAGACATTGTTACCTGGAGTTTCTGGAATAAATTAATTTAAAACTTCCTGTCGTGTAAACGTGCATTTTTCAAAAGCCAAGAAATTCTGTTTAATTATCTATCTGCCAGGAAGTGAAAAAAATGTTGATTGGTTTTCTATCCAAACACGAGCGGAATTCCTCCATCGATAGCAAAATTGATCTGTTTTCGTCGTGTTTTTTTGTAGTTTTGATCATGGGTATTTTTCATACCGATTGAAAAGCAAGATTAATTTTTTAGGGCATTCCGTTGAATGGAGGAGAGATATTTTTTTAAATATTTCTATTACATATTTTGTGTTACATAGCCTTTCACTAATTTTTAAATATTTATATTCGTTTTCACATCAGAAAGGAATTTCTAAATACTTAAATAATTCCTCTAAATAGTTGAAAAAACAGAATTTCTATGGATATCTGCGAGGCATTTTAAGAATCTTTTAACAGATTTTTTTAATGAATTCTGTCAAATGCAAGTCAAATTTATTTAGAAACCAATTTTCTTGATAATTATTTATATGTCATTGAAAATAATATTGAAATATACACTCATTTGATTTTAATTTACATATAAGTTTAGTCCTAACATAAAAAGTCGTTCTGATTCTATTATATAAAGCCCATGTTAGCAAGTATAGATGTGTACATGTATAAATATATGCTAAATGTATTTATAGATACCAATATGTAATATTGGTAGGCACGTTCCTTTCAAGGAGTGGAGGTCCGCTACGAAAGGGAATTTTTGTGAAAATTAACCCCAAGAAGCTTAAGGAGCGTTATAGATAAAAAAAAAAAATTCTTTTTTTCATTTGTAAAATTCACATACTTGAAATTTGGTAAACATAATTCTTTTGTTGAATAGAGATTCTCCAAGAATAGATTTTACGGAAATCGTATTCTAAAGAGAGAGCGGAGTATTACTGAGGCGTATTGATAAAAAAATTCCTGTTTCCGAACTACTAGACTTACAATAATAAAATTAATTTAGCATCCAAGTTTCTTTTGTGGAATTGAAATCCGCCTAGAACGGGTCATACAGAAATCGACTCAAATAAGAGTTAGAAGGCTTAATGATTAAAAAGTTTTCGTTTTTGATTTATTATATTTAATTTTGGCAAGTACAAATATTTTGTTAAATAGATATCCACTAAAAATGGATTTCGTGGAATTCCATTTTGAGTGAGGAGGCTACGGGAGCGTAAAAGTTAATTCTACTTCAGTTTTAGAAATTATTTTACAAAGTCTTTTAGATTAAGATCTGGTGATCGTGTACGCTTACTAAGCAAGGTAAAATCTATGTGATGGTTTTTGAACCATCTGTGGACACTGCCAGTTATAGACAGGCACCTCTGTCCTGCAGAAGTTATCCCTTCCAGGCAGGATACACCAATAACCTAACAGGATGTACTTCCTTTGCAATAATATTTAAATACCCTTCGGCATTCAGCCTATCTTATACACCAGAGGTCGGCAATTCGTGGCACGCGTACCACATGTTTCATGCGGTACAATTTTCAGTGTCACTCTGCAATACTCTACAAATTTTTCAATATTTAAGTGGATGGAAGTTGATGAATTTGTAATGGACCTTATTTGACAAACATCTTCAAAATTATGAACATTTATAGAATTCCGCAAAAAATTCGAAAGATAGCTCCAAAGATAAATTTACAGCTATTTTGTAAATTATTGAAAGTCATTGCGGGAGAGATTTAATTGCTTGAAGAGAAAAAAATGAATGTACTCCGCTTTCTCCACTTTTCATTCTATATATCTACGTAAAAAATCTTTCCTCATATGAAACATATTCGGACTCGACAAAGAAAAAGTTTAACAATTGAATGATCAAAATCGTTTCAAATTGAAAGTCCCAAATGATACCCCTGATGTTGCGATATCAAAGTAGAGCAGTTCAAGCTCTAAGTTCGTATTAAAATTTTAATTTTATTTTAATGAAGCTTAAATACTTATATTTTATTTTGTCTATTTCTTATTTTAATACATTTCTTCAAAAATACATAACATGTATGTAACAATTTATTTTTCTATTTTTGTTGAAGAAAAAGTTATAGTTTATGCTGTTTATTTTTATGTTAAGGGATATCTTTAAATAATGTAAAATTAATGTATAATAAAATGAAAAATCTATATTATTGTAAATCTATCTCTATTCTATCTAAATCTATCTCTAACTTTACATACATTACCACGGGAATCGAAATGTTTCAAACATGTCCTACTGTGAGGTACGCTGAATAATTCTGGTCAATTGGCTTAGAAAGCCACAGCTAAAAGGTTGCTGACCATTGTTCTACACGAATCAAATAACTGATGCACCACCAAAACATCCCCTGATCCATAATATTGAACTTACTGGGTTGAAGACTTTTGGAAATGCAGGTGAGGTTCAAGACTTTATTTTGTTTTCACCACATTCCTCTCTGCAAGTTATAATTGAAAATGCAGTTCATTGGATCTTGTGATTTTTCCCGAGTCATCTACATTCTAATTTTCTTACACTTTTGTGAACTGTGGATGTTTGATGTTATTTTAGGCCTACAGTAGAGGCTTTCTAACAGGTCGGTTCAATATAATGTACGGTGAACAGTTCCTTCAATTGCTCATTGATTATAATTCCCCAATATCCGACTTGCGATTGCTCTTCAGTTTGAATGCCCAGCTTTTCCAATTCTCTTTCTGAAGGAGTATTCAGTTGCTTCTGGAGACTACAAACCTAATATGAGGTAAGAATTTTACCTGGACATTTTATGTAAACATTAATAACTTCTGTTTCATAAGTGCAGCTGGTTTGCTGATATTGGTTACGACGCTTCGAGAGGCTACAATGATTCCGCGTTAAATCACGTTTTATTCCCATTTCTTTTTCTAGTAACACAGCGCAATATATGCTTCACTACTTCTGCAGTCCCTTTTAATGATTATCTTGCTCTCTAGTGGTGATAACGGGAAATTATGGCAGATCACCATATAAATATCAGATGTTGTAGTTGTTGTCGTGTCCTTCCCGAAGTATCAGATGTTCATAAAAATTCTGCCACACACACACACACACACACACACATATATATATATATATATATATATATATAAATCGTATTTACTCAAATCTAAGCCACCTTCGATTAGAAACCAAACCCATATTTCTCTGCACGTTTTTGAGAAAAAATTAAAAAACCTGTGCAAATGGTTTATCGATATCTAATACTTAAAGAAGTAAAAAATAATGAGAAATAATTTATTTTACCAGTATATTAAAAACTTTCAAATACATACATAAACATTTACTTACTCTAAACGTCAGAATAATGTTTCGAACGTGAACCATTGTCACAGCTGATTTCGGAATTGTTGCCGGAATAGCATTTGTCCCCCATGGTGTCGTCTTCCTTTATATCCAAAGGATTTGTTTTGCCCCATTTGCTTAAAAGAATTTATTTTTGAAGATGTAAATGGATTACTGAAAAGAATGTTTAACATTTACAAGGGAATGTTATATTATTTTACTTACGTCATCGACGTATATTTGTTTCAACCGAGCCAATTTTTCAGTAGACGATGCTCTGTTTCTCTCTCTCCGTTTTTCTCTGCGTTTTCGATGCAAATTGCCTAACGTTTCATACTTGCGTCGTAGTGAGCTCGTCTTGATTCTATTTTCAATATGTGTGTGTATGTTTGATGCTTACTTAATTAAAAGAAAGCGTATATAAAAAGAATTTTCTAAATACGATCAGGCAACGATGTTTAAAATAGACTGAATATTATAGATAAACTGCGGAATGGGATAAGTCATCGAGGCAAATGGCACAAATGGAATGATATATTTTTCCCTTTGAAAAGGGTGAAAAATAAATCTCTCCCATACAACAAATGTTTTACATTCTATTCTAAGCCGCATCTAATATTCTGCAGCATTAACACTGGAAAAATAGGGTGGCTTAGATTCGAGTATATACGGTATATATATATATATATACCTTATTTACTGATTGACATACACACACATACACACATATACAGATTTGTCCCTCATTTATAGTTCAAACTTTAAGGGTAGATACAGGACATTGTGACAATCATTTATTGTATAGGAATGTATGGGTGCAGGAGACACGGTGAGGCGTAAACAGTGGAATTAAAAAGAAAGAGAAATATTGTTATCGTTTGGTGGCGTTGCCAGTCGGGGGTAGTAGATGTCTAGCCACCGTTCAAAGTGATGCCTCTCTGTAAGGGAAAGCACCTGTCGCAATTGTGCTGACGTCTCCAATGGAAGAGTTTACATATGCCGAAACTGCAGACATGCAGTACATATACTGTCATGCAGGTAACGGAAGAGCGTCTCTACGAATGTATTACTCGCAGTCTCCTAAATGACGAATGCCAGATCACAAATTTCTTCAGTAGTTGTTCGGCAACGTCGTGAAACACGTTGGTTTCACACGTCACTAGACATGATGCTGATTCACAGTCAAAGCCTGAAAGCAAACATCTTGAACGTTGTGTCTGATAAACCCGAGTCAAGTACAAAAGCTGTTGCTCATCACGTAATTGTGAGTCATCAAACCGTTTATAGAGTGTTAAGCGAAAATCGCTTACACCTCTTCCATTTTCAGCAATTTTAAGCTTGGAATCCGTATGAATCTCTTCTACTACCAGTGAGTGGTACAGCAATGTCCTTAGCACCTGGACTTCACAGGTCATGTGCTGAAAAGTTATAAATATTTATTGTATACATTACGCTTGTGAACGTCCTTCCGTCTCTTATTTTTAGGGTTTGTGCCTTACCGCGTCACTTCCCTTGACACATCTCTATACAATAAAGAATGGTTACAAGGTCCTGTACTTATCCTTAAAGTCTGTACCATGAATTTGATACCACCCTGTATATATATATGCATGTAAGGATAATTAAATTAGATCTAAAATTAAATCCTTAGACCACTTTTAACTTTTATTTTTCATTACATCTTCAAGTATTAAATTTATTATCCAGTTCGGGATTGAAGAACACATCGTTCTAAACAGAATTATTATCTGTGACCATTAATTTTTATTACCTCGTATGGCATGATTTACTTTCAAATATATTTCTGAATAAGAAATGTACTTGAAAAACATCTGGCCTATAAGTGGTTACAGACTCAAAAACTTGCTGTCCGTTTTTCTCTTAGCAAGCAGATGCCAAAATGTCTTAGTTGAATAAAAATCGCTTTTTCCAAATGCTTTGGTGTTACTCGAACACACACAAACACACACACACACACACAATGTGTGTGTAGATGATATGATTAGAGTTCTACATTTAATTTATGATAAATATGAATTGCATAATTCAATGAAAAAGGAAAAATTTGATATCCTGGTTAATCTTGTTTTACAAGAAAATTTCATTGCATTTGATCAAAATCTTTTTAAACAGATCAGAGGATTACCTCAGGGTGGTCCTGCCAGTAACAGTTTAGCTAAACTATATTTAACATTTTTTTTGAAATTGATCATATTTTTTGATGAATCTTTCTTTCTTTACCGTTATATAGATGATATAATAATTTTTGGTAAAAATAGTGAATTCAAACCAAATATTATGTTCTACCCTGACAATCTCAACCTTCTTAAAACTACTTGTAACTCTAATATGGTTGAAATCCTAGATTTAGACTTGCATCTTATTGGCAATAGAGTAGTCTGTAACATTTATGACAAAAGAGATTCTTTTAGTTTCCATGTAATTAAAATTCCTGTATGGAACAGCAATTTGCATCTATCAATTTACAGAAATATTGTTTTGAATTTTTTTACTTAGGAATGATAACTTAACTACCAACAAAATAGATAAATTTAATAATATCAAGAAATTCTTCCAATGCTGCTTAGATCATGACTATCCTTTTAACTTCTTAAGAACATATATTCATCACAAATACATTAATCGTCTTGCTATTTCTGATTTCAAAACCACCATACAACAATAGGATTTCAAAGTCAGCATTTTAGAGGTTTTGCTGTGAAGATTCTGTTTTAACACTCTTCACACAAATTTATTTTTTAAACACCCTTCTTAAAAATCTTATAAAATGAAAAATTTCTGCATTTTTGGCAACCAAACCAAATTTCTACAATTTGACAACCAACAATTTTCTACAATTGTGACAACCAACTAAGTTATAGCCTACCAAATTTAAATGTAATCTTTCTTGGTGTCTTCCTTACAAGCTGGTATAAAGGATGCGTTTAAGTGCAATTTAGATTTTTATCAAACATATAAAAGCTTTCCATCGGTTTCAAGAGTGTTGGATCTCCTGGAATAAGCTCTGTGAGCAGAAGTTTTAAAATCTTTTTGGAAGAATCCTTTTACTGGGTAATTCTTTTTGATATTTTTCTGCTTAAACATTTTGGGAGAATTTTTTGCTTAATAGTTGTCGGTTGTTCTTTCATATTTCTATGAGATTTTTTATACTTTGGATTTTTTTATACTTTGAATTTTTTATACTTAGAATTTTTATACTTTAAATTTCTATTTATTTTATTTTGGTCTTTCCTACCGAGTTGCAAAGGGGGAAGGTTGGCGCCTTCAAACTAGTTTTAACCCCACTTATTCGGTCCTAATTCGAAATTGCATTTTGACTCGCTAGGTTCTTATTTGTATTTCTTTAGATTTGATCTTAAATTTTTAAAATTTTTTTTTTATTCCTGTTATGTTCTATATTTTATACAAATTTCTTTCCATATATATACTCATACATGTGCTCTCACACAAACTGCAACATCACAGAGGACAACTTATACCAAATTTATTAAGTCAAATGATTCATGAAACTCATTATCGACTATCGAAATGTTAATAAATTAGTTTCGTATATATATATATATATATTTTTTTTATAAAGATTAATAAGTGGGAAATACAACACTTCTTTTTATATGATAGTAATATTGGCTTAAAACTCGGTAAATTAAAAAAAAGTTAAAAAAAGATATATTCCATACTTAAGAATCGTTATTTAATTTTTTTAGATTTAATTTATCTTTTGAGACATAGAAGTTCTTACCTTCAGGTCTAAGTGTTTTATGTAATGCTGTTTTTCCGTTAAAATTAAGTGCATCTTCCTTAAAATATATCACAGGGGTTTTTAGAATGTACTTTATTCCAAATTTCTCTTTTCGGAAAGAAGTAATTTTGTCATTTTCAACACCTGTTTCATGAAAATGTTTGTCGTTGAATTTCGTAACAGCTTGTTCTCGAAAGATATTTTGAAAGGAACTGGTTCCACTTTCTCCTTTTTTTAGAATTTATTTCTGAATCTTGTTTTCTGCTTAAAGCTCACATCATCTCCTGAAACTTATTTACTTATGAAGTGAAAGTTCTTTTACTCCAAATTTATGTACGAATTTAAAAGAATGAGGGTTGTTTAATAAAATTTCTATGTATAAGATTTTGTATTGATAAAAAATATCTTAACAATAAATTATAATTTAAAAAAAAAGAAAAAAAACACGCTTTTATTGTTAATAGAACTAAAAGCAAAAAAATAATTCTTAATACAAGAATAAAATGATTATCGATAAAATTAACGTCATTCTGGTAAAAGCGAAGAGTGCTTTGTGCTACATTTTTACGCCAACTCTGCATTTCGGAATAGAACACACAGATAAATCATAGCAATTGATATCAAGAACCCCGCGCTCTTATCAAAATGACATTAATTTACTTGTTCATCATTTCATTCTTATATTCAGAATTATTTTTTACCTTTTAGTTCAATTAGTTACAAAAATGTGCTTCTTAGGTTTTTTTTTTAAAATTATAATTTAATTTACATTTTTTAGTTCAATCTACAATAAAAGTATATTTAAAAAAAAAATTAACTATCATTTATTCATTGATCAATTAATCTTTTTTGTTTGTTGCATTTGTATTAATCATGAGAGTTTTCATTTTAGGGTTGTAACTTTATCTTTTAGTGGCTAAGTCGCCAAATCTGGAAATGGGACCTGGAATTATTCGCCAAATCTGGAAATGGGACATCAATAATCCTGATTGGAACAATGGAACAAAATTATTAAATTATTGTATTGTCATCAGTCCCTGACAAGTGTGCAAAATTTCGAATTAATCTGACCTTTTTAAGTGGGTAAACATATATCGAGTTCATAGATTCCATTACATACAGGAAAGCTAATAAAAGTGTATTAAAAATATGTGATTTTATTCCATCCTGAAAATTTACGTTTCCTCTGAATTTTAATCATTTATACCTTCAAAGATAAATTGTATACAAATTTTATTTTATTTAACTAAGCAACAATATGATATGGTTTAAATGTGAAATTTTTAAATATATATATTTTTCATATAGTGCATTCTAAATTTTACTCTAACAATACTATGAAGAATGTCAATAAATTATTTTTGCTAATACTATGCAATAATATAAATTAATCTGATTATAAGCATTTAAGAAAAAAAGTGGCAGTTGTAGCTTAGTGGTTAGTAACACGAATTCGATTTCGGAGCGTCATGAATTCCGAGAGCAGCTTGGTGGCCGCGGTAACCAAGTGGTCTAGGCTAGCGTGTCATGAGTTAGATCCCCGTACCACTGAATACCCACCGTGTAGAAGTTACTGATGCACGTTAAATCTGTCAAGGCTAAATGTCCTCCCGCTGGAGTGGTGTAATAATTAGGAGAGAGAAGTGCCAACTCAAATGTCGTCCTCCTCATTTGACCCAGTCTCAAAATTATGAGGTCAATCGCCAATAGCTTTCATGTTGCTTTAGAGCAGGGGTAAGCAGACTTTTCCAGGGTATGGGCTACTTCTAATTTTTTCCAAGGTGCTGTGGTCCATCCAAAGGGGAAGGTGTACTGAGCTAGCTAAAAGAAGGTATGCAATACAGTTGGACCTTTATTTTATGAATTTCTCTACTTCGCGAACTTTTTCGCGGAACCAAGAACTTTTTACTATTTTCTTTGTAAAATAGCCTCCAAATAGCGAATTGCATTTTCTCTATTCAACGAATTTTTTTTTCTCTTATCATTCGATTTTTTTCCTCCGTATTTTTTAAAATACCGTATTTACTCTAATCTAAGCTTCACTTTCCCCCCCAATGTTAATGCTACTGAAAATCGGGTGTGGCTTAGAGAAAAAATGTGTTGAATGGATATTTAGTGCAATTATATATATATACAGCTTCATGCATATATTTAAAAGTTTTAATACTGATAAAATAACTAATTATATATATATGCACTTCTTTTAGTTTTCCTTTTTAAATTTATTTTAATTTTGTAAAATTGGATATCGATAAATTACATTTTAGACTATTTTTCAAAATCTTGTTGAGAATTTGGGG
>BMAO01019944.1:0-60076 GCA_019973975.1 Trichonephila clavata | reverse complement strand
TTCCAGAAGGTCTTCATCAAATTTTAAATGAACTGATATTGTCCCCGCTTCGAGCTACATTCATAAATGGATCACTTGCAGAAAAATCTTGTGTAAGATCAAGAACATACAAACATGTGTTGTTTTTGTATTCCTCACGTGTTACATTCGTGTTATTTTGAGCAAGATCCGTGAACAGACTTAAATAATTCCGTGCAAACAAATTATTTTTATAAGAAGGAGTGTAAGCTGACATTGGGATTGAACTCCATTCTCTGATAAGAAATATAACTCAGATTATAATTCTTTGAAATTGAAAGGATTTTTTGGAAGTCTCCATTAAATGCAGAGTTAGACACTAAGCCTAGTATCATTTGTGAAGGCAAAATTCCGTTTACAGCGTTTGGAATTATAACACTTTTAAGTCCAGAACTCAGAGTGAAAGTTTTTGTTTCGATTCTCGTGAAAGGCATCTGAACTAATGACTGTTCTAATACCTTTTCATGTCCAACCAAAATTGAGCTCGATACATCGCACTTTCTGATGAAGAGACTTATATTTTCAATCTGAAGTCGATAATTTCCACTTTTAGCTAGAAGAGTAAATTCGTCTTTTGCTTTTAACAAACGCACCCTTATCGTCGTTCCACTAATTAGGAGACGAGGTTGTGTTCCTAAGTCTGTGTGAAGAATTCCGCACATATCAAATATCTTGCCTTCTTTAACATGGTCCAACCGTTCTTTTAAACCCAAATTCTTTCCAGTAGCTGTTAGATCTGTATCATCAAATTCCTCAACAGTATCCTTGTAGAACAAAACCCGCGCGCAGAAAGTTCTTTTGTGATGCTTCTGAGTGAAACAAAGTGCTTTGAATGTATGCTTTATAAGCATAGTTACTTTTCAGAAGAATTTGGCGATCATTTAGTGAGATGTGACATTCGGAGAATATAGTATTCAAAAGATAGTTGATAGGTCAACGTTATCGTTTGCTGTGAAAGCTGATCCATCCGATTTTAGAATCTTTGCTTGAACGTTTAAAAAGGTATGCGTCACATCAAAATATGCGTCTCCTAATCCTGTTATTTGAAACTCGATTGTATTGCTGTCCGAAATGGAAGCAACTGGATGTATTTCTACAAAACTACTATGATTTATTGCTAACTGAATTTTTCAGGTACAAATAAATCGAGTTCAGACTTCGTACAGTAACATTTCTCCATTTTAGCCTTTAAAGAGTTGGAAAATATGTCTGTTGAATTCAATTTTCTTCTCTTCGAGTGTTTTTTTCGCTCCGGTTTTTTCCTTTTAATACCTTTTCGGATTCCCCCTCCCTTTAATTTTCGGAGAATATCTGTTGTTATTTCTCGCCCAGATTGGCGCAATTGATCTCTTGCCGCGTTACGAAATGACTTCCCTTGTGATACTTCCTCAACAATATTGCGACCAGATATCAATAAGCGTTTACCTAAATATTTCCCGCTTGTATCATCAGTGGTAAGGCGTATCGACGCAAATTTCTGAAAAAACCATATCCTCGTTGAATGGGGAAATCAGAAGAAAAATATGGATCACCTTTTCCTATTTGATTCTGATAATATTCAATGCAGTGTTCAGGTTGTAAAATGCGACCGCGCATCGCCATGATTGCTTTTAACTATGAACACCAAGAGAATGTGAATGTTTTTATATTATTTCTTCTTGAAAGAGAGCACCATATTTGTTTTACCCGATATGAATTTAAGGGAGTGCCGCTACTCGTGCGCATTTGAATCTCAATTACATCAAAAAACTGCTTCTTAACTCTAAAGTACAAAGGAACTGTAAAGTATTTAACAATTGATCACTGTTCTCATTGCCTACTGGAATAATTTTTTAGAATAGACGCTGATGAATCTCCCACGAGAGACTCAGATACAATGTCACAATACACATAGATTTCTGTGATGCCTGCGCGTAACTCTAAAGGGTATTCAGGTTTATAATCACCATGAGTAAAAGTTTTTGAACAAATCCCAACAAATCTTTGAGTCTTTCTCCAAACCTAACAAGAATGTTTTCAGGAACATGTAATCTCACTCGCGAATCTGCT
The DNA here is from genome assembly GCA_019973975.1 of Trichonephila clavata. Lineage (NCBI taxonomy): Eukaryota > Metazoa > Arthropoda > Arachnida > Araneae > Nephilidae > Trichonephila > Trichonephila clavata. The sequence goes on along the minus strand of BMAO01019944.1, from coordinate 58,009 downwards.
GTCAACTGTAAGAATATAGACTTGAATTCTTTAAATAAGTCTTTTGCGCGGTGATACATTCCTGTTGTATGTCATGGTTAAATTATAAGCATAGTTTTGACAAGTTGTCAATTACTTACATGACATCCCAATGTTGTCAGCAGTCCAGGAATATAGTATTACTTGAACGGCAAGGCGATTGGGCGTTTCAAATGTGCCGCCATTAAAGAAATGTAAACAAACCCGTGAGAACGGGGTAAAAATTGAGTGGAGTTGAGAAACAGCTTTTGCTGATGGCAGCTGTTCATTGGAGATCCGATCGTCGCTTGTGACGTCACGATGCTATCTGGCCACTCAGGAGTTTCTCAATAGTTTACATCGCTTGTCGTGGAAGTGATGCAATATGTTAATTATATTAGTGTATAAATATAAATCGCTACTGCTGTGATATTGTAGCAGTTGAGTGTTTTCTCAGCGAGCAGCTGACTCTCTGCTGCACTCATGTCTTTGAGCAAGGTGCTCAGTTAAAATGTTTTTTTAACTTTTTCATTGTAAAAATGTCACTGTAAATTTCATCTTTTAAATCATCTTCAATAAATGTGATTGTTCTCGAAATTCTTGTCTTTGATAAAAGTCCTCCACACCCGTTATTCAATTTTTAGATCCACTGTTAATAACCCTGCTAATTAGTTAATTTTCACACTTTAAAATTGGAAGTGTAGAACTTAAGATAGAACGACAAGGGTTATGGGCCCAGTCACAGGTTACATGCCCAATCAGAGCTAAATTTTTTAGAGATGTGGAGGTGAAGAATTTTCGTGACGGACTTCGAAAAATTTTGATGCGAGTTTTTTTTTGAAGTCTAAGATGTGGATTTATTGAACTTTGATTTTTTTTTGGCTGTGTCAATGGATTGGTTCCTGCGGTCAAGTTATTAGAAACTTTTGTGCGTGAAGTTTAAATTTTTTTCAGTTGTGAACATTTTTGAAAAATGAAGTTCAATGTTTAAGTGAACTTTTATTTAACTATTTCGTCAAATACGCTTCGCCAGACGTTACACGTTTCCAGTCTATTTTTTCTACAAGTTGCACCCGACGGGGGCCGTATTCAGATGGATGCCATACAAGGCGTCACCCTATTGACAGCGTCGAACTGGGAGGTATGGAAAGTTGAAATAAAAGTCAGCCTCATGCACTACGGTGCATGGGAGTTCATCGAAAAGGAAGAAAGTAATCCTGAAGTAGAAGCGAAACTGTCTTGGAGAGATCGATGTGATTTAAAGTTGAGGAAAGATCGTGCATTCACTCTTATATATCAGAACATATCTAATGAGTTTAAACCTCTGATTTCCGGTACCACGGATGGTGCGGAAGCGTGGAAGATTCTGCAAGAGCATTTGAGCCAAATACCCAGCTAGAAAAATACAACTGCTCGACGAATTCTTCGGTACAAGATACGTTCCTGGCGAGAATCTTGGTTTATTTATCTGCCGTGTCAAGCGTTCCGCCGAGCGTCTAAGAGAAGTTGGACATGATTTACCTCCACTCTACCAAGGTTACCAGATGATTAGGAGTCTTCCTGACGATTTCCGAACAACAGTACAAGCTATCTACAGATGGAGCGACAAGGATTTCGTTCCAGATAAGATCGAGGCCGAGTTGTTGCTAGAAGAAAATCGCCTCGGCGTAGTAAAAAAGGACTTGGAAGATGTAAGTACTTTTGCTTTTTCTGATGAGGTGAAACATAAGATAAAGAAGCAAAAGTCGAAATTTCAGCCTAAAAGTTTAGATGTTAATTCTAATTCGTATGTTAAATCTTCTAAGCAAGTTGTTAAAAGTTCTAATGTAGTAAGTAAGAGTAGAAAAATAGGGCCTTGCTATTTTTGTAATGCATATGGTCACCTGATTTCAAATTGTAAACTAAAGATAAATAGTGAAAGTAAGAAATTTAATAATCAAAATAAGAATTGTAAAGAAATATTTAATGTTGAGCAAAAAATAACTTTTTCTGAGCCGAACTGTAATTTGATAGAACTTGAGGCTAATAATTCAGACTTTAATTTTGATAAATCTAGCTGGGTTTTTGACACTGCAGCGACTGCACACTTCTGCAATAATAGGAATCTGTTTTTAACATTTGAACCAGTAAAGAATATGCAGATGTCGCTTGCTGTGGGTGAGAAAGATAGTCCAGTCGAGGGGAAAGGGATAGTTCATTTTTTTGTTAAAAGAAAGAATGGTATCTTTAATGAAATAATTTTAAAGGACGTTTTGTATAATCCTAAACTGCGTAGAAACCTTCTTTCTGGGGTAAAACTAGAAAAACAAGGTGTTAAGTTTATAGGTAATAATGCAAAAATTTTAGTGTATGATAAAAACTGGAATAACTTATTTTTTGCTCGCCGATATAATGACTTGTATTTTTTAAAACCCTCTATGTATAAATGCAATGGGAACAGAAGACCGGTTAATGTAACAGCAAATCAGGTAGAAAAACATGACATTAATGAGTTGTGGCATTCAAGACTGTGCCATGTAAATAATGAGTATATAGTTGCTACTAGTAAAAATAAAAGTGTTCGTGGCTTACCTGAGCTGTCTGGATTAACCGAAAACTGCATACCATGTAAACTTGCTAAATCTAGACGGGTATCTTTTAAACCTATTGGTAAAATAAGGTCAAAACAGGCCTTAGAGCTGTTGCATATGGATCTTTGTGGTCCCTTACCAGTAGCATCACATGGGGGCAATAGATATTTTCTTTCAATAATAGATGACTACTCTCGAAAAGTCACGGTTTTTACTTTGAAAAACAAGTCGGATGTTTTTCAGATTTTTGTTAGGTTTCAGAGAAGGGCTGAAAGATTTTTGAACAAAAAGGTAATTTCAGTCAGGACCGATCGTGGACTCGAGTTTTGTAGCGGTGATTTTCAGGCTTTTCTGGAAGGTCTAGGTATAGGCCATGAAAAAACAAACTCTTATTCCCCCGAGATGAATGGAGTAGCCAAAAAATATAATTTAACGGCTTTGGACGGAATCAAAACTCTATTAAATGCAAGTGGGTTATGTCAAAAATTTTGGGCAGAGGCTTTGCTCTGTTTTTCTTACACCTGGAACAGGGTTTGCCGTAAAGGATGCAAGAAAACCCCATTTGAGTTGTATGGTGGAAAGAAACCTTCAGTTTCCCATCTAAAAAGGTTCGGCTGCTTAGCGTTTGTTGGTGTCCCTAAACAACTCAGAAAAAAAACTTGATATGCGAGCAAAACTAGGAATAATGTTGGGGTACGCTCAGAGCACTAAGGGGTATAGAATCTGGCTGATGGAGGAAAACAAGGTAGTAGAGACTATCAACGTAAGATTTGATGAAGGGAAAAAAGGAGTGGACTCTGGAAAGACTTTTACAGGACCAATGAGAAATTATCTTTTGAAGGATTTCCCAGAAGATGGGGATATCTTTTCCGCGGTTGGTGACCGAGCTGATCATCCGGAAGCTGACAGCGAGAGAGATACCAGAACTGATGGTGCTGGTTCAGAAAGTCAAACTGTAGAGACACCTACTCTTAGGCCCTGTGTTTCAATTCCTTGGATACGTAAACCAGTTGAAAGGAAGGATAGGTCTCGAAAGGATATTTATTATTTTGTTGAGGGTAGCAATGCAAGACTGAGGTCATTTAATGAGATACAGAAATACTGCAAAGATAACAATATAGAATATGACCAGAATTTATTTAACTTCAGCGGTAAGAACAGCTCATCAGGGAAAGTTGCAGACTTGCTGAATCTCCCATTGGAGGAAGAAGCAAACCTTGCTGAGGTCCGAATCCCAAAAACTTATAAAGAGGCCACCAGAACACCTGAGGCAGCGGATTGGGAAGATGCAATGGATAAAGAAATGCAGGTCATACATGACCGCAATGTCTGGAACCTCGTAGAGCCACCCAAGGAAGCTAAAGTTCTGGGATGTAGGTGGATCTATTCACTTAAGCGTAATGAGCAAAACGAAATAGTGAGATATAAGGCTCGTCTCGTTGCTCAGGGATTCAACCAGGTGAAAGGAGAAAATTATGATGAGGTGTTCAGTCCGGTTGTCAATTTTTCAATTATAAGACTATTCTTTGCAATTTTTGTTTGTCTATTCAAATGGTTTCATACACAGTTGGATGTGAATAATGCTTATCTATATGCTAGATTAGACGAAGTAATCTATATGCAACAACCAGAGGGTTATGTGAATGAGGCCAATAAAGTGTGTAAATTAAACAAAGCATTGTACGGTCTTCATCAAAGTGGTCGCCAATGGTATTTTGAAATAGATGATGTACTGTCTAATTTAGGTTTTCAAAAAATTTTGAGGTGTAACTGTGTATATGTTTATCAATGTAGATTAATTCTTTTGTTATATGTAGATGATATAGTGATGTTTGGAAAGACCAAAAAGGACTTGGATAAAGGTATAACACTTTTACAAGGACATTTCGACTTGAAAGTACTAGGGAAAACCAAGAAACTATTAGGTATTGAGTTCGAAGAGACAAAGGAGAAACTTTACATTCACCAAAGTTCATACATAGAAAAATTATGTAAGCAGTATGAAAGGTTTAAATTTGCAGTAAGTTCTCTCCCAATTCCTAAGGGTCTTGTGTTATCCAAATTGGATTGTCCAAGTACCCCTGCAGAGATAAATGAAATGGCTAAATATCCATACAGAAATTTAATTGGTAGTCTAAGTTTTATCGCTGCTAGGACAAGACCAGACATAATGTATGCCGTCAATTTATTGTCCCAGTTTCAGTCCAATCCTGGAATTAAACATTGGAACAGTTTCCTAAAATTATTAGGTTACTTAAAGTATACATATCACTATAAGTTGAAATTATCAAAAATAAGTCATTTAAATTTAACTTGTTATTCAGACTCGGACTATGCAGCCAATAGAGATGACCGGGTTTCTATAGGTGGATATATTTTGTTGGTGGATGAAACTCCTGTTTCTTGGAGAACTTTCAAACAAAAATGTATTAGTTTATCCACTATGGAAGCGGAATTTGTCACTCTAACTGAAGCAGCGAAAGAACTGATTTGGCTAAAGGATGTTTTAGAAAATGAGTCTTTAAAATTAGAATTAAATGATTGTTTGCTGTTGTGTGACAATCAGGCTGCCATTTCTTTTTCAAACTCATCTTTTGAGAATCATAAGACTAAACATATTCATGTTAGATACCTATTTATAAAAAACCTAGTATATGTGTGTGACAAATTTTTTGAATGAAAATATGTTCCGAGTAAATTTAATTTATCGGACCCATTTACAAAACCACAAGTTAATGAAGCATTGAATAAATTTTGTAGTAAAATTTTTGATATGTAAAAAAAAAAAAATTTTTTTAACATATTTTTTCCTTTTTGCAGCATTTGGTTTTATTGAGGTCAGACTGGATGATGGAGTAACGTTCCCCGCTGGATGGTGTGTGAACCGTGTTTCGGTTCCGTGGATGAGTACGAGCAGCCCTCAGTACCGTCTCGGAGAGGGTGAAAATGTAATTCGCCAGAGTGCTCATCTGGGGGATTCGGGCACAGGGAGCACATCATTCTAGCCAAATTGTCACAGGAGATGTTATTTTTGTTCGTAAGCCCCATTATGTGATTGGAAGCTCCTATAGGTCCACCATCTTCTAGTCTGCCTTCAATAAAGTTTTCAGCTGCAAAGTTTCTGAATTTTTGAGAATTTGTTTAAATTCTTTTCTCATGTATATTAGACTCTAGAAATATTTTTTTATTGAGAAAGTGTTGTTCATGTTTATATTATGTTATTTATCTGTATATTTTTGTTAAGTGTGATATTCTGGAATGCTGACAAGGGGGCCGCTTGTTGTATGTCATGGTTAAATTATAAGCATAGTTTGACAAGTTGTCAATTACTTACATGACATCCCAATGTTGTCAGCAGTCCAGGAATATAGTATTACTTGAACGGCAGGCGATGTGGGCGTTTCAAATGTGCCGCCATTAAAGAAATGTAAACAAACCCGTGAGAACGGGGTAAAAATTGAGTGGAGTTGAGAAACAGCTTTTGCTGATGGCAGCTGTTCATTGGAGATCCAATCGTCGCTTGTGACGTCACGATGCTATCTGGCCACTCAGGAGTTTCTCAATAGTTTACATCGGTTGTCGTGGAAGTGATGCAATATGTTAATTATATTAATGTATAAATATAGATCGCTACTGATGTGATATTTGTAGCAGTTGAGTGTTTTCTCAGCGAGCAGCTGACTCTCTGCTGCACTCATGTCTTTGAGCAAGGTGCTCAGTTAAAATGTTTTTTTAACTTTTTCATTGTAAAAATGTCACTGTAAATTTCATCTTTTAAATCATCTTCAATAAATGTGATTGTTCTCGAAATTCTTGTCTTTGATAAAAGTCCTCCACACCCGTTATTCAATTTTTAGATCCACTGTTAATAACCCTGCTAATTAGTTAATTTTTACACTTTAAAATTGGAAGTGTAGAACTTAAGATAGAACAACAATTCCGCTTGGAATGAAGAACGTTTCGGACTTAGTTTCTTTACGAGTAGTGGGAAAAACTTTATAAACGATCACGTCAAATGATTCATCTTTAATGGAACTGGATGGTTGAGTATAGAGAAATTCTATTTTTAATTGTTCTCCTCGAATAACATATACATCATCAGTTATATTCAGAGCAGTCATTAGTTGGGGACAGGAATCGTGTTTGAATTCAATGTTAACATTAAACGGCAGTGAGACTATAATTTGTCCATTGCTTTTCAAAAATTTCACATCATTAAGTCCGACATCGAGCAATTTTGAATTGATTTGTTGCAGTAAATCTCCTTCATCTAATTTTATTTCATAGGTGTGGTCTAAAATTGATTCTCTTGCAATCAAATTAATTTCCTGATTTTTGAAAATCTCTTTGTCAGGAGTGTTATAATTTCTAATAACTGAAAATCCATCTGGGTTATGAGAAATTAAAAAGTCATTGTTTGGATCTACACGCAAAAGTTTTAATAGCTGATTTCCTTTTGCTGATGTGACAATCCAATCCCATCCTCGTTTTAATTCTATTTCAATTTGCCTGTTATTTTTTATTAAAGTAAATACTAATGGAGGATCGATGAAAATTTTTTTCACATTCGCATTGAATCCTGCCACAAAATCTGCATGATCATCGTTGTAGAGAGGAATGTCGAATTTCGGTAAAAGTGTTTCGGTTTCAACGTCTATTTCCCTCTGAATAGAATAAAAATCATTATAGCCAGGCTGAACTGTAAAGTATTTTCCTGGAATGGTCGCTTCCGATAAACAACATTCCCATTCACCGTTTAAAGTAATCGGTCTGGCTAATTTTGTTCGAAAATTATCTGGGGTGTTAAGGGGAAAAACCTTCATGCTAGAATTTGAAGGCAATAGGATGTGAAAATCTGTCATGTTTTCAGCCATTCTGCTTTAATCCAAGAGTTAAACGAATCATCAAAACCAACCCACTTCACCAGCAGTTGACGAGAAGAGCCACGACCCTTCGTGCGAATAATTTTTTCGATTGCCCAAAAATCGTTGCCAGTCTTGTTTATTTTTTGTAACTCTTCTGCATAAAACCGACCCGCAATTTCTTTGCCCGACAGATCTTGTAAAACGCATGTGGGAGGATTTGTTGGATATCGTTTGTAAATTGTAAACGTTTCTTCTGTCCAACCAGGTAGATAGCCTTTTTTAAACACTTTACGAGCTTTTGAAATCCTCACTACATCATTCATCAAAAAGCGAAACTTGATTGGTGAACTTATGTTGTACAAAGACTTATATATCAAGGGTTCATCAGCTTCTGTGACGTTAGCAGGTGCAAATCCATGACTTCGATGTACTGAATGGTTGTAAGAATCAACTAAATGTTGTAAAATATCTAAATATTTGTATGATTTTCGATATGTAAAAACTATACATTCTATTTTTTAACGTTCTGTGTGCTCTTTCTAAAATAGCACATTTTGCTTCACTTTTTGTTGAATAATGGTGTACTTTACGTTTCTTAAACAGAGCACTAAGTCTTTTGTTGTAAAATTCACTACCCTTATCGGTTTGGATATTCTTAGGTTTTACCTCTTTAAAGATTTTACTGAAAACCTTAGCAATTGTGTTTGCCTTTTTATCTTCAATCGGATAGACTCTTAAATATCTCGACATTACGTCTATAATAGTTAAAATATATCGATAGCCTTTGTTAAAGCGTGACAGTTTTTGTAAATTCACCAAATCGCTTTGCCATAACTCATTCACCCCTAATGCAATAGTTTTTCGTCTTTGAAATTTATAGCGCACAGGAAAATGAAGTGAATAACAATCCTCTCCTGAAAGAAAGTTTTTAACCCGACTTTTCTTCAAACCACTGGCTTCTGTCAATCTTTTGACTCCTCCAAATGAAGCTGGTTCCTTAGGATCGTAGTAAAGCTTTTTCAATCTTCCCACGTCGTCCAGTTTACTGGTTGAGTTTTTTGTGATTCTGGTGAACTCTCTTGATTTGAGAGTTTTCGCACATCTTTCCAAGTTGTCCATTTTTTAGGACGAGTTTCACTCGCTTCCGGTGCGTTCTCACCATTCGAGAGTTTTTGTAATCGTTCTGCGGTTAATTTTTTAGCTCTAGTTGATTCTGGTGTTATTGCTGAGCTAGATTCTCTCTCTTTCCATTTCGGATCCATTTGTGAGAGAAGTAGCATGTCTTTCACATATTTATTACCAATCCACCCTAAGGGTATGTTTGCATCTAAAATTCCCTGCAAAAAAGTATTAAAGCCGATTGGGGGGGTGTCTGACAGCCTTTTCATTTCTCATTAAATAACTGAATAAATGAATTCCATTACTACGGTATTCTATTTTCCCGTTCCTTTGCAACTCGTTCATATCGTTAAACATATAATTAACCTCTCTAAGCTTCTCCATAATAGGTAAAATATACTTCTTCCTAATTTTTGGAATTGTGTAAGCAATATATTTTGCAATCATGTTCAATTTAGAAGGAGCAGGTGAGGATATTTCTTGCTCCGCTTCAGTTTCTTGCAAAAGCTCCTTAGGAATCTCAAATGGCTTCTGTGGAGGAGGTGGTTGCATCAAACGCTGATATTTTGGTATCCAGTGTGATAATAGTTTGGCTTTCACGTCATCTGGTGTTTCCTCTTCATTCAATAACTTTGAAATATTATTCTCAACTCTAATTTCTGGTTTATTAAGTTCATAGTATTCAGACACAAGGTCTTGAGGAACTAATGCCATTTTTCTAGCCATTCTATCAAATTCGTTTTCCTATTGATTTCCCCAAAAGACCACCAACAAAGCTCAAGACAGCTGGAAGAACGAGAGGTAAAAAACCCCCGGTTTGATTTGTGGTTAATAACTTACGCTTTCGAGCAAGAGATATACTTTTGTCAGCTAACTGGCGAATGATTCTCTTGTAGCGACACAATCGTTTGACATTTGCTTTCGGGACGTTACCTGCTAATACATTTTGACATATTTCGCACAGTGTTTTTATCTGTTCGTTGGTGGCGCTCTTCAATATAGCATTTCTTTGTTGAGGATTCGCAGCAGATAAAACATGTAACAAGTGCACGTGTTGTCTGATTCGATTCATCTTTCTTCTGGCACAAAAACCTAATTAATACCTTTTTGATCTGGAAAAATAGATTGTCGCAATCTCTGTTCTTCATCCGTCGTTGGAAAGCAATCTACCAGTAAGAACTGATATTTTCCTGCCGTTGCCTTTTTATAGGCATCCATGAAAAACTTGGAACGGTTAGGGAACACTTGCCTGCCAAAGCACGCAATTTGGGATTGATCTCTGTTATTTCGAAAGAGTATTATATAATGTGCATTCAGGCTGATGTCTCTGGCAACTGTAACACGAGGAAAAAGATTCTGTGTTATCAAAATTATACTAAAATTTTTATGATGAGATTCTACAGTAAACATTTGTGATATCTCTGACGACAAATTATTCATAAGATCATCAAGAATCAAAAGATCAAATTTTTCGTCGGCTGTTGGTAATCCAGATACGAATGTGATATTTTTCTCGTTGCAGAACCATGGCTGAAAAATCTTATAACACCATACCACTTTTTAAATCGGAAGTTCATAAACTTGCTCAGAAATAATTTTTCGAGCTAAATGAGTTTTTCCACTTTGACTCGGCCCATTTATTATCATTGAAGATGGGAATTTGAGTCGCAGAAACATTGTTTAAACACTTGTTCTAACTGAAGCAGTTTCGAATTTCAACAAACTTCACACACTTTTCTGAATTCCTTTTTTGTTAATTGAATCCCAAGAATTTCAGGGATGGGATTCAGAGTTCGGTTGGAGAAAAAATATCGCAAGTCGAATACTTGTTCTTTATTTTTAAAACAAACATGAAGGAAAATTTTTCTTCCAATATGTTTGGAAATAATGCATGACGTGTTAGTGATATTCACTCTTTGAGACGATTCCAAAGATGTTTGTGCTTGTAAATATATAAAAAACACTACAAGCTCAACAATCACAACTGTCAACAAAACAATAATATTAGACCAGTTTTGTTTCATTATGTACCTCTTTAGAAAACTTATTCTTGAATGAATATAATTATGGTGAGAACTTACTTATATATTCATAAAATACGCTTCTTATCTAATCATCCTACATTTTTTTAATCGATTGCATAGACATTCCAACCACGTTGTGTCTGTCAGGATTGAACCACAAGAAAAAGAATCGATTACATAGAAATTCAAGTTCTTTGCTTCTATGCCATTGATTCTCTACTAGCTAAATCTAAAATAGTTATTTACATTTTCGTTAAAATTATTTTTCCCTCGAGTTTTTTATTAGAGTGTTTTCTAAATAATATAAAATAAAATAAATAGTTTTTCAGCCTCTGATGTAAGACATATTTTTAACATTGATTAAAGTTAGTTTGAAATCAATTAATTTTTTAATCCAGCTACCAACAAAAAAATTTTCGATAGTGTTTAGTCCAGATACCAACAATATATACTACTTATGTGTTATTTCAAGTTTTTTTCCCCTTGAAATGTCATACAGGTATTTTAAAAATCCTTGAAATTTCAACCATGCATAATTGTTCCCTTTTCCATTTTCAAAAGTTTGCAGATTTGTAATGACATACATTATATTGTGCTCGTAACACACCATTTTTAACATTCACTCTCCATATCCATAAAAACAAACTTATAACTTTCAGTATTTAATATTTTTTTTTCTAAATTATGGGCTTGGTGGTTTTTATAAAATATTTTTATTATGTATTACTGGTGTATATTATCATTACTGAAATGGTAAGTTTTGTGACTTTTTATTACAGAAAAATTGTGATGATTTGCCAAGTAAAGATTTATTTATCCCATGTATTTATATTTTTCTTTTGTTAATGATAAATCTTATAACCTCTCTCTTAAAAGTTAATATTAAAAGGAGGGGGGGGGGAATTCAATAAAACACAGAACCCAAATGTAATGAATAATTACTATGCTGTTTGTTGAAACACTAATGGAAATAACATGTTTGACATTATGAAGCAATGCTATCAGGTTAGCAAAATTTAATGCATTTTTTAATTTTGGCAATTTCTACTAAAGTGCTTATAAAATATGCAAGTACAGCTATTTTGATATTTTCTAAAGCTTTTATTATAATAGTATGTTGTTGTATTTGTCTTAAATATATATAAAGATATTACCAAAAATATTAAACTTATTGAAAAAAGTCCAAATATAATATTTCAAAATCCTTTCATTGTAAACTACCTTAAAATGAATCTCTCTCCTCCAAGTGAAGCCCCAAGTTAAATTAAGTTGAAATAATTTTTTTTCTACATTCATTCCAGCATACATTGGTGCGGAGGTTTAAAATTTGAGGTGCCAGCTTTAGTGTCGTCCTTGTCTCTTGACTAAGATTCAAATCATGAAGTTCTTTGCAGCTAACCCTCATGTTGCTTCATAATGGGGTTCTAATAAAAATTAAATCAAACCAGTTTCTTATAGACTTTTTGAACAATGAATATTTATTATATGTGATTACGCATAAATTCGTTAAAATAATAAAATATCAATATAGTGTTAGTTATATGATAGAATGTGATTACGCATAAATTCGTTAAAATAATAAAATATCAATATAGTGTTAGTTATTTGATAGATAATAAAAACATAGCTTCAATACATTGAAAGATGTCACTTGAAAATAAATGTGCATCATGTGTTATCTCTTTTATAAAATATGTAATCTTACTGTTTTCTTTATTTTAAAAAAAAAAAATGATGAAGCAATGTGACATATATTTTAAATTATTTAAATTTGTATCTTTAATAGGCTGTTTGATAGTCATAAAAAGCTGCAAAAGGTAAATCAAGGTTTAGAAGACAAACTTCTGAAATTAGTAAGTGAATGTATATATATTAAGTAATAGAAATAAAATGGCTTCCTTAGCTCTTACGCTAGAATTCTTTTTTGTTCATTACGTATCTGATACACTTTCAAAGGTGTTTAACTATATTCTTTTCTGCTTTGCTAAGTGATGAATATGCTTTGAAAAATGTCCATCAGTACCAAATATTTCAATCTTATGTACAATATTAAATAAGCACATATAGCAACAATTTTGTTTTTTTCTGGAAATGAATGTAATATTGGATTTTAAAAATGCATTTAATTCATACAATGCATTCATATTTCATATTAGGTTGATAAATTTGAAACAGAAAAGAATGCACTCACTAAAGATGTAGCTGACCTTACAAATCGCCTGGTGGAAGCTCGTTTATCTATTAATGATTTAGAAGAACAAAATGTAAGTATAACATTTAAAATGAAAATAATTAATTAAAAAAGAAGTTAATTTCATTGATGTGACATTTACTTATCATTAAGTGCATGTATTTCCTTTTATGTCATTATTACTGTGAGAAATACAATAATTTTACTAACCCAGAATTTGAACATGTTCACTTGCTTTTTAAATCTAATATTTTTACTTTAACTATAAATTTTCTCATTTGATTTCTTGTTTAACCTGATAATATGAAAGTTTAAAATAAGATTTTAACAAATTTGATACTTTGATAATAGTGTATACAAAAAAATATTTTAGGGATGTATAGATACAATCATGATGCATTTTATTTATACAAGTATTTAATTATTGTAATGTGTACAGTTTTATGTAGAATATTTATAATTTGAGTATCAAAGATCAACATATATATATACACTAAAGTGATAGAAAAATTAATTTATGCACTTTGCTTTGTTTCAGCTTGACAAATTGTTTGAAACTATGTGTAATCAAAACAGAATACAATCATGTGTACAGTGTAATTCAGAATCAGTATATTTACTATAATTCATTCTTTTACTGAAATAAAGAATTATTCATTCTCATTATTATTAATTATTGCTATGCAAGAGAGAGAAGGGCACCTTATATTTCATCTTTACCTTGAAAAACCACAACTATTTTCTTACTGCAGATTATTTTAATTTTAGTGCTGAATTTGTGGAATTCTAATCCATTTTGAATTTTTAATATGAATTTAGATTATTTTAAGCTACAGTTTTAAAAAGCATCGTCAATTCATGGTAAGCAATAATAAATAACCTGAAGTGTAGCAAAAATAAGATGCAATTGATTTATAATAAATGAAAAAAATGTGATTGAAGATGACAGTGGATTAGGCAGAAGTTAATTATTGAAGTGGTTAAACTAATCATTGAATAAAAATCAAAAAACTTTTCTAAATTTGATCGGTTTTGAGTTTGAATGTATGTATTGGAGTTCGGGAAAAAGAAATTCGAAATGTATTTTGACGCTTTTAGAAATTAAACAGATAGTGATATGCACTTATGGTTTTTATGTTCCATACAAAAGGGATGTAAATTAGATGATGCAGCATCAATATTTTTCAACATTCTTTGTTTCGCCATTAGAGCAAGTGCAAGTTGTAGTGTGGTTTATCAAAGGGTAAATTTTGAAGTAGCTGCAATCAAAGTTCACCTTTAAGACATGCAATTTATAAATGGCATATAAAAGATTTATGACCACTCATAGTGAATTCTCCAAACCAAAATTTGGACAAAAATCATTTGGCACATTTTGGTTTGTGTTTATGAAGATACATAAAAAGCATCTTCAAGTCTCCAGTTTGTGACACTGATTACTTGAAAAATTCAAATTACATCTGCCATTTAGGCTGTTGATTCTTGCAGTGCTTCATAGAATGTGATTAAAAATCTCATGCAGACTCAATGAATTGCATACAACTCATGATGCACGTGTTGAAATTGTGCGGTAAAGGATTGCGAAGAAAACTTTGATACTTTCTTTAGGAAAAAAACCCTTAAGTGCATGCCTTTGTTTATTTTTAATTATTTTTGCAAAGTGTAAATATGCTTTTTGGACACCCTGTATATGGATACTTATAAAAATTAACAGTGATAGAGCATGCATACAGGATAAAAATTAGGTCAAGGGATAGTCAAACATTGGAAATTCTGCTTAGAATTAATGGGATTTTATTATGCAAGTTACAATTTCAATTACATATATCTCATAAACAGTTATATAACAAAAAAATGTATGCTAAAAAAATATTTGTTTCTGTGCATGGTAAAATTGTAATTTTTAATATTTTATCAAAATTTTGAAATCTATTATTATTACAGGTTCAATTTCGTAATGATTGTAACATAGCAATTCAGTTACTCCAGTGTAAGCCATCTAATTTTGTTTCACAAAAGTTGAGTTCGGTAAGTGAAACATTTACTCTTTTTCAGTCATACAAAATTAAACACAATATTTATAGGGGGAAAAAGCAATTGTTACATATGAGAAACTTCATTCACTTCTCTACATAAGCAAATACCTTCATTTTACAAATAAATGTTTACCTATTCATCTTTATCTATAAAATATACATGTCACAGTGTTTGTCCGCTATGGACTCCGAAACTACTCAACGGTTCATAATATAATTTTGCATACTGTGTGTCATTTCGTCCAACTTAAAACATAGGATGGTTTTTATTTCATTTAATCATGCCATATTTTTTTTATTGCCGGAAATGTGAAGAATCCAGAAAACACGTTGCCAGATTCCCATAAGGGAATAATCGCAAAATGTGGCATTGCTCATGTGTCTGTGGAAGCAGATATTGCTAACCAAAATGCACGAAAATTAAGTGCCTGGCGTACTTCAGGATGTGGAATCCGATTTTCCAGTCAGTTTCCAAACATAACCGTAACTTTGCCGGATAAAGCCGGACGACTGTATTTTAGACGCACCGTAACAGGGGCTTGCATTAAAAGCCTTGAATCGTGAAAACTTGGACCCTGGCATACTTCAAAGTGGATAATCCGAATCTGATATCCAGTCTGAGAAATAACTGTAACTTTGCCGGATAATTCAGGACGACCATTTATTATGCAAACCGTGGCAATAATGTTTTGGTGCGGGAAAAGTGCGTTTCTGTTGTAATTCCAGATGATGAACGAGAGTTTGAAATTGAATTTTAGAAACTCTTGTAACTTTGACCAGATAATGCTAGACGACCCTAATGCCCCTTCCAGGGACTGAACTTGCCTGCTCAGGGGCACAAAAGTAATCTCCAGTTGTATCTAGGGGCGGGAAACTATAATTTGAAATCATATTTCAGAAACTCCACTAGACTTACTGGATATTGTCTGAATTAGGAGAAAAGGCAAATGATTCAAGTCCCACATGTCCAGATTTTCATTATCTGAAGCGACTGAACTTGCTTGCCCTAGAGCATCAAAAGTCAGCTCCGTGTGCATTTTGGAGTGTGAAATGAGAATCTGAAATTGAATTTTAGGAGTTTCGATAACTTTGGCGGATAATGCCAGTTGACTGTATTTTAGACACACTGTAGCAGGGACTTGCCTTAAAAGCCTTGGATCATGAAAACTTTGTCCCTGGTGTATTTCAAAACGGATAATCCAAATCTGATATTCAATCTGAGAAATAACAGTAACTTTGCCGGATAATTCAGGATGACCATCTTTTGCGTAAACCGGGGCAGGAGTTCGCCCTTAAAGTCTTGGTGCTGGAAAAGTGTATTCCTGGTGTAATTTGAGATGGTTTAAGCGAGTCTGAAATCGAAACATAGAAATTCCTGTATTTTTGCCAGATAATGCCGGTGGATCGGAACATTCTCAAACAGCAGTACCAACCTATCTTGCCGACGTAAAGTGAGTGAATATTATTGTCGCACTTTTCAGCAACATGATAGCTTTTGGCGACTGACCGCGTATTTTTGAACCATGGTGAAGTGACGCGGACAACACCTGAGCTGGCACCCATTCTCCTAACTACCACACCACACCACACCATGGGAGGACGTTTGAGCTCTCGACAAATTTAATGTGAATCGCTCCACTACACCATAGGTTTTCAGTGATGCTGGGCTCGAGCTCATGACACGCTAGCCATGATCCGATGCCTTGACACTTGCCGACATAGAGACTCAATAAGTGTATCTTGATTGTATTTCGGACCTGCCGATCCAAATATTCTCAATCCAATTCAATATAATCTCATATCTATGTCAAATATTGCCAGACAAAAGTATTTTGTACAAACTGTAGAAAAGTTTTGCTTTTTAAAATTCTTGAGGAGAGAGAATACTTTCCTGGTGTTTTTCTGGATGGGAAACAATAATGTGAAAGCGGATTTTAGAAGATCTCGGAAACTTTGCCGGATAATGCCGACCGACCGTAATGTCCCCCTTCAGAGACTGAATTTACAGAAGCAAGGGTGTCAAAAGTGGGCACAAAGTACTTCTCGGGGTGGGAACGAGAATCTGGATACGGATTTCAAGCTTCCGTAAATTTTCTGGATATTGCTGGAATGAGGTCAAATGGCTTTGTGTTCGAGTTCCACCTCCGGATTTTCATTCCCTGTAGCAACTAAACTTTCAGGTGCAGTCATGCGAAAATATGATTGCAATAGGAAATTGCATCTTCGGGCATTTTTGTCACTATGTTAGATGGTGAAAAAACTGCACATTTCACATCAGTTGCCATTGGACATTCATAAAATACACAATGCAATGTGTACCATTGAAAAACAGAGTGGATTGGCTACAGTATTGCAAATGAATTCAGTCATGATCAGGGATAAGTGTACCATGAACCATAAACATTCACTCAAAGCATTACATAGAGCTTTGCAAGATTTAAATGGCAACGAGAGAATATTTGGTGTTGCTGTTGTATTACTGTCTGGGGATTTCTGACGGACATTAACAGCCATTACACGCTCTACTTTTGCTCACGAGATTAACGCCTGTTTAAAACAATCGTTTTTATGGCAAAACGCGGAAACACTTTGACTGACCATAGACACGCGAGTGCATTTGCAAGATGATCAATCTGGGCAAATATTTCCTAATTAACTACTGAATATTGGAAATGGTGAAGTAGAACTTCCTCTCAATACATAATGCATGAAATAACCAGACGATTTCTGTAATGTTCTTTAGGCAAAAAGGAACTGATTGAAAGTGTCTTTCCGGATATACTGTATAATTATCTTGATAATTATTGCCTCTGTAATCCTGTTACTTAATCAGAAAAAATGTTGATATTGTGATGAAATAAACTTTCAGGCTCAGGGTTGTTGCCAGTTGATCCAACGTTTTTTAAAACTAATCAACACTATTGTTGATGAAAACAAAACTGTAAGTTTTCCAACCGAGTTTTTGAATTCTCTGGATATATCAGGAATGTCACCACATAATCTTCGGTTGGTTCCCTGGTTATTATCTACGTAACTTAAATTCACCTAGATAATGCAATGGTGCATGTTTGATCATCAAAAAATTATTCCGGAATCTTCTTGAAGCAAACATTTTGACTGTAAAGTTTGAACAAAAATTCGGTTCTGCTACTACGAAATTTGTTGCCACGTATTCCACTGATACCGTCAAAATCTCTTAATACCATTCAAAAGGCTTCAATTCCGATTCGTTTGGCTTTCGTAATAACCATTAAGGAATCTGAAACCGAACATTATTCATTTGATACTTGGACTTAGAAAATCCATGTTTCTCGAATGGGCAACTAGATGTTACATGCTCACATGTGCGGAAACCGTTGAATCTATTTGAGTTAGCAAAATATGGGGCACCGATTAGTTGTATAAAATTACTTGTTATACTTTAAAATGATAAAGATAATTTTTTTAAAAAATTGCAAAGAATCAACATTATTCACCACATTTATAAAATTAAATCTTCATATGTTGTTACTTAACAACTTCGTTAGTAATTCATGCATTACCTACACTCAAATAGGAGATGAATGAAATGCAAAATTAAAATAATTTGTTTTATACTTTATTTCAACCCTCCAAAATTATAAACGAAGATTAATTTGACTGCATTGAATAGCTTAGAATAATATTGAAGTAACATATTTAAAGCCACAGCAATCATGTCCGGGTCAGCTAGTATGTAATATGCTTCAATTTGATCTTTCTTGAATTTGAAGGGGCATTTCCTTCATAAATGTCAGATTTTGTTATGGCCTTGTAAACTTATGGTCAGTGCTGTTTTTGTCCAATCATGAATTTTCAAATTTTTATACCATGTGGAGCGGCTGATGCACATTGAGGATTTTGAAAACTGGCATACATATATTGATGCATAATGTGGAAGTTAGGAGAGTTTGATATTATCTTGGATTTCATTCCTGTCACATTATTTTGAGGTCCATTGCCAATAATTCTAGTGTTCTTTGGAAACCAGTCAATGTAGATTTTTTTATTAATGTGATAATTCTTATTTTTCCCATTTTGATATATTATATCCCAGCCATTATATCTTCTGTCATACCATGAACATAAATATATAAATAAGAATTGTATAAAAAATTGCTGATAATTTTTAAAAATTCAAATTGTTAAATCTGTTATGGTGTAATTTTTAAAATTTACTTTGTAATAATTTGAGATGAAATGTCTTATTTTTCCTTCGAAAAAAGATTCAATAACTACTTAATGAATAGTTATAACTATTTTTAATTTTGAGTTAGATTTTTCATTTGGGTAAATTGAACTCCGAAAACCTAATTAACTATTTATGTACAATCCTTTGGGGGGAAAAGAGGAATGTGATTTTCATCTAAGAATTGCAACCGTCTTTAATTTATTTTCAAAATAATTAAAATATTATTAACCTAAGTAAAAATTTAATTGATTTAAGATGTAGCAGTATCTTCTTAAGCCTGTAACATTCTCCAGACAGGAATGATAACTTAAGTCCAGTGGTATGTTACATGCTTACGAATCAGAAGGTACCGAGTTCAATCCACGTTATTGGTGACCCTGGCTGAACTGGGGGGATGGCAACCTTCTGATCTGTCGTGGTGCCATCTACCTGCAAGAAAAAGCAACCAAAGTCGTCAGACCCACTTGACGCAACACTTCCAATTAACAGCAACAACTCACACACTACACTCGCTCCCCACAACAAATATCTCATTTGTTCGCCTATCCACTGACGGGGGAGTACTACAGCAGTATCTTCTTAAGCCAGTAACAGCCTCCGGATAGGAGTGATCACTTTAGTCCAGTGGTATGTTGCATGCTTACGAATCAAAAGGTACTGAGTTCAATCCACCTCAAAGATATGACTGAATGTTTTTCTTATTTTGTATATACTCCTGAAATCGCCACATCCCTTGTCAAACAAAAGTTTAAAATGCTTGTTTATGAGGCATTAAAATTTTACTATAAAATATTTGCCTTACTTTGCACAATCGATTGCACCATGAAAATTACACAAAATCTTTTTTGCTGTGGAAAATTTTTTTGGGATAAATTCTGATTTTTAACTTTGTGCTGAAACTTATTTGGGGCTGTGTAGATTATGGGAATAATGTTTTTTTTTATAAATTCCATGTAAAGTAAGTAACAAACTGTTATGCATTCATTTTTATGTTAAGACAGTCCTTGCATTGCTTGCATCCGTTATAAATATACGTTTTCTCATACAGCAGTGTGAATTATGAATATTCTGTGGTCATTTTGATTTTGTGTGTGTTGAATACCTCATATATTCTCAGTGCAGGTGATTGTATGTTTACTTGCTGCCAATTCAGGTTTTGTGTGTTCAATATCAAGAGTAGGTAACCCAAAAATAGATGGCATGTTACATTTTTATAGTCTTGTCACGACTCTGAACTTGATGTACATAAATTTTTTTAACAATAGATCATTAATGTTATCATAATATTTAGTTACCCTTAAGAAAATGAATTTTTTCTGCATTTTTAGTTTCCATCAGACCTCCAAGACAAGGTCAAACTCCATTTTAACCACCGTAATCAACGTGATCTTCACAACAGTCGGAGCAGTCCAGAGCTGCGCACTATCCGGGTTCCTATACCCACATTTCCCCCAACAGCAATGGTGTACTCTGTTAATAATGTGCCTCAGGCCTTAGAAAATAACACTCCCTCTGGAACCTCAGACAATATTCCAGACTATGTCTCTGCTGCTATCTTGGCAAAAGTCCTCGAAGAACGGACTAAAGAACGACTTGACAAGCAGGAACAATGTCGAATATGCTGGTACAGAAGGCATTGCTTGGATCACAGAGATAAGACTACACAGACTTGCTGGCCACCTGTAGTACTGGACATGCAGAGTTCAAATCATATAGCCCCAGTGCATCTGAGAGATCGGAGCGAATCTTCTAGTAGCATAGAATCTTATGGGTCTAGAATCAGGAATGGCTCTGCAACAAATACAGAGACGATCATATAGAATGTTTATTATGGATTTGTGAATTATTTATTATAAGAGGCTTCTATTTAAAGAAGGATGCTAAATCTGTGTGTTAGTGCATTCAATGCTTTCATTTTTGGTGCAACTGATATCTAAAGCAGTGCTTGTTATTTTCAGATTTAATTTTACAAAGGTGCTCATCAGTCAACAAATTGGTTCTTTAATTTTAAAAATGAAAAATAATTATTGTGCAACTCTTTATAAAGAAGGAATGAAAGAAAATGCTTTTCTTAAGTATTGGATGTTAGATGTACTGAAATTGGTCAATAAACATTGAAGCACCTTTAGTCTTATCAAATAGTACAATGTCCAGTTACAGGAAATAAAAAATTTATCCAAAATTTTAATGAAACCAGACATAAATTATATGACCTGTATTTTTTTAAATTATGAAAGATGGATGAATTATTGAAAGTATTAGGATGTAATTAAATATAATGTTGGACTTGATATGTAAATGAGTTTAATTTTGATCAATTTTTTAGGTAATCAACTTGTATCATAACAACAATTTACATGTGTGTATCTCCATAGTATAAAACTTCAAACTTAACAATATTCTTTAGCCTTTAATTAGTTAGGTATTATACTGTGTATTAAAATTTTAAAATATTCCACACAGATTTTTTTATATATATCAAAAATAGAAGGATCAATCATCTGATGCATTCACACTATGTAAAAAATATGTATTGTTTTAATTTTCTCAAAGATAAGCTTGTGTACTTCTGTGATCCAGGTCTATTGCTCATTGTGCAGTTGTATTGAGGTTGCATGGTTTATTCTGTTGATTGAGCTTACAATATTTTTAAAAGAGAGAATTACACTAGTGTCCATTTTATCAAATATTTAATTAAAATTGCCATTGAATATTACTTGTACATAATATTTCACTGTGTCATAAAAGAAAATTATTATTGAAGCCTGAGTGGTCAGAAATTTTGTTTTTGAATAGTTCATTAATGTCAGTGTCTTCTTGTTGCCTACAAAGCTTAAAATTTCTTGAAATGTATTGAGTTTTAAAATAATGACTTGCTATTAGTCATTGCTTAGTTGCTTCAAATCAGACATTTTTAATATTTCCATTATATGATAAAAATATGCTTAAAAATAGTTATCTTTGAATTGCATATATTTAAAAGTACTTTATTTCACTATCCACTTTGAATATTATTGTGGTAATTGCAGTGAGATTGTCCATTTTTTAATTAACTCTTTCAGGATGAAGGATGCAAACGTGTGCGCACCGCTAGGGCCGGAGAGTTTATTGTAGTTAAGCCTAAATCCATAAAAATACTGAAATGTAAACATGTTTAATGTTCTGTATGTTATACAAATGGCATATGCTTTACATATTTCATATTTACATAACTTTATTTACTTCAGTCACTTTCTGTGTAAGTACAATATTTTTAACATTTTATTGTCAGTATTTATCATTTGATAACTCTTTTAACATTATACATTTGAAAACTAAATATGTTTCTTAAAATTCTTTTTAGTAAGAAAGTTTTTAAAACAGGAATCTACACTAAGTCCTACATTTCAATTCTTGCACTTGTAATAAATCATTTGCTTTTTTGCAGGAATGTGAACAAATAAAAACTAAATTTTCTATTGTTGATGGCCATAGAGAGGCTTTTTCTACCAATGTATCGGTATACAGATACCTGAAGTATACCATTATCATTAATTTTCAATGAACAGAACAATCAGAATATATTAGTTATTACCATCACTACTCTGATTCTAATTTAGAATCAATTTTGTATCATTCTGCTATTCCAAGTTCAGTTAAACATTTTCGATGCTTTGACCTTGTAAAAGTAAAAAAAAGAAGAAAATTTCTAACAGATCTAGATATCCATTAAAAACTAGAGTGCATACCCATATCAAATGCTCTGGCAAAAATAAAACTCGTCTTTACATTAAACAAAAGCCATGTGTTAATTTCAAGGGCAATCATTAAAGAACTAGGAAACATTCTATTTCCCTAATGTTTATAAATCAAAATCCACATGCAAGTGAACAATATTTCTCTCATTTCAAGTAGAATGTCAGATCTACAAGTATCTCAATGCCATATATTGCCCAAAAAAACCTGAGCTTTTAAACGTTCCGAGCCAGTGGCACGTGGATGTAACAGTTGGCCCTGGAAGGAGAAATGCTCTAGCATGCATATGCACCGTTCAGGAACTGTGAGTGTTTCAGGGTGGAGCATATACATGACGGTCGGCCCGAAAGGGTTAAATATTCCCAGTTGTCTGAGGCTTTGCATTTTATAAATCAGTATTGATGCTCTAGATTATGTGTTTGGCCTTTTCCTCTAACAGAATTATTGACCACCCCAATCATATTTTGTGAGTTAAAATTTATAATTTGATATAAAAACACAATTAAAATCTTGTTATAAAAACTAGCATGCCATTGTAGTAGGTTTTTTTAAAAAATTAATATATATTTGAAAATTATACATGCAAATAATTTTGTTTTACAGAATATATATTCTATAATGAAATTGTTGTTACTATCTCATAAGTAACCATTTTCTTGGACTAAATTAAAACTTGTTCATATTCCCCTTTTCGAAATTCTTTTTGTTCGATTTTATTAATGCTACTGAATTCTTAGAGGGGGAAAAAATCGCTGTTTTTACTTTATTGCTATGTTGTGTTTTCTTTGTAAAACATGCATCCATACTTAAATGTTTGGCAAAAGTGTCATCCTTGACTGCAGTGATATTCAACTTTTTTGTTCACATATCTCTAAAACAAAAAGAATTTGAGTACCCATTTAATATGTATATAAACCTACTTCTTTCAAGTATTAATCTGTGTGCTGCACAGGTAATGCTTACCCCAATTTGGAGAACTCTGCTCTACTGTATATGTATTAAATTATCTCTTTAAGAAACTCATACTTGTTTTATTATATTAGTATATCTTGCATAATAAATATATTACTCTTTTTTCCCTCTTTTGAAAGATAGCTTTAAAACTTTGAAGCAAACAATATTTGTGTGACAAACAATTTTATGGATGTTTTGTTTGAAGAATGTTATTGTATTTTGTCAAAATGACTTTTTTTTTATGTATTAAGCAAAATTATAGTTATTCTTCATGATTAACTCTTAATATGGATTTAAAGTGACAGAGAACCTATTAAATGAGCATGCTTAAGGAAGAAAGAAAAATATAAAAACAAATTCAAACATGCTTAATAACAATACATTTCTAATTTTGGAAATGTTTAAAATTTCTTTTTAAAAAAAAATTTTCTCCTTTAATAGAAGCAATTCTTTGGTAAACGATTATTTTCTTGTGAACAGAACTCCTTTTGTAAAGTTATCTGTTTTGTCCAAATGAAAATGATTGAACATGGATCAAATATACTTGCTTTGAAACAATGAAAAAGTTATTGGCTTTAAAAAGTTCATATTTTTTTACCGTATTATAAATGCAAATATTTCAGCAAATAAATTATCTAATTTATGGTACTCAGATTTACAATGTATTTTAAATCGAATGAATTTAATCAACTGCTTGAATACATTTTCGTATATCAATCGAAACAAAATATTCCAGTCAATTGATCTAATGGTAATGAAAAAATTTAAGTGAAGAATATGAAGATTTGTTGAATTAGATTTTAAAAATATTTGTTTCAATGGCATTTATTTTTTTAATTCTTACTATTAGTTCACTCTCTCCCTATATATATCTTGTTCAAATTTTCAATCATTAATAAAATACTTTCTTTTCATTCATTCAAATACATTTTTTAAAACTTGTAGTGGATGATGCTTGATGTTAATAGTTTTTTTTTTAAGTATTAATTAAACTAAAAAATGGATAAATAGTAAACGAAAAAATAGTCCAACACCCTATATACAAGGGGTGATCAAATGAAAAGGTACGAAACGACACGGTGGGTACAAATATAGACTTTATTCAAAATATACACCATAGGCCTGAGCACAACGATCCCACTGATGAACAAGCTGCAGGATTCCTTGTTCCCAAAATTCCTGTGGCTGTGACGAGACCCAGTCCTTCACAGTGTCCTTGAGTACGTCGTCCGAGTTGAAGCGCTTTCCTTTCAGGTGTTTCTTCAGTGGACCAAACACATGGAAATCGCAGGGCAACATGTCCGGACTGTAGAGCGGATGGTCCAACGTCTTCCATTGGAACTTGTCCAGTTCCATTTGTGTTACTCTGGAGACGTGTGGACGCGCGTTATCATGGAGCAGAACCACACCCTCCGTGAGCAGCCCCGGTCTTTTGTTCTTGATGGACCTGCATAGGCGTCGGAGTATCTCACAGTACACATCGGAGTTAATGCTTTTTCTGTGCTCGAGTAATTCCACAAGTAGCGGACCTTGAATGTCAAAAAAGACAGTGAGCAACACCTTGCCTGCTGACTTCACGGCTCTGAACTTTTTAGGGGGAGGTGACGACGCATGCTTCCACTGCATGCTGTCCCCCTTTGTCTCTGGCTCGTAGTGATGGCACCAGGTCTCATCACCTGTGATGATCCGCTTCATGAAAGCGGGGTCTTTCTGATACCGAAACAGATGTTGCAGTGCTAGTCCCATACGCAGTTTCTTTTGCTGGTCGGAGCCAACCAGTTTCTCTGTTGGTTCTCATCTTCCGCTGTCAGAAATCGGATAACACTTCGCGGCACCTCAATCGTCGAATTTTGCAACGCGAACGCCATCCTGTCCTCATACGGACTGCCGCATCATTTGGACGCCGCTTTTTATAAGAGCCTTTGCTCTCCTCCTGCGCATGATCCAATCCCAGTCAAAGTCTCCAATGGCATCCCGAGATGTCTCGCTACATTCTCCCATGGCGGAATATGCAAATATTTAACTGTTTCATTTTTATGTCGTTTCGTACCTTTTCATTTGATCACCCCTTGTAGAAAGGAAAATATTATCTCGCTTTCTAATTTTGTCACTTAATATTGTGATTCTGTCATATGTATAATCGTAACTATTTAATAAAAAGTAATTAAAATAAATTTTTTCTTTGTTGACCTAAGTAGGAATTGGCTTAAATTATTTATTTTTTATATCACTTGCTTGCATGTAAAATCACTAATTCAATTTTTGTTTTGAAGCGTATATTGTATTCAAAATATATGGTTGTTTTAAATGAGATAAAAGGAAGTTTTTATTGTATATAAATTTGAGAAGAGAACAAACTAGTTGTAGATTCCAGGGAGCTTATAAAGAAATACCTAATGTCAATTGTGAAGGTGTGAATGTATTAACGTTGATGTACAAAAAAAGTGAAAAGGGTACTTCATTTTAACAATGAAATGTTCACTTTCTATTAGTATTATAATTTATTTTGAGTTAGGTATGTGTTTATAGTTAATGTCGCACAAAAAAATATTCTATGTATTGTTATGTTTGCAAAATATGCGATTCTGCTATTTATGAATTCCTAAATTATTTTCTTTCTATCATTTGTATGAATTCTTTTTTAGTGTTTAATGATGCATGCCTACCATTTAAATAAAAGACGTTTTAACAGATTGGATTTGTCTACTAAATGTTTTATCACTTTATGTAATGAATTAAATATTCATTACAAAATATATATACATTATACTAGTTTATTTCAAGAGTCAAAAATTTATGTAAATACATTTCTTATCTAAATGACACTGGAAATCAGTTTAAAGATAACACACATTTGGAGGGCGGTTTTTTTTTAAAGAAATTTAGTTTTAAAATGGGGTATTATGAAGATTCATTTGCCAAACCTTATAAAAATCCACACAGTGGATCGTCTTTTTTCAAAATATTGGAGAGCTTTGCTGGTGTATATTCTGCTAAGTATATTCCTGCCTATAGAGAAATTTATTTCAGGTGAACTTTATTCGAAAACCCTTGTTTTCATGAATGCTGCCTCTATTCATATTGGTGACAAAAAAAATTACATATTTTTTGCAATAAAGACTTACCACTATTATTTTACAGTGAGTGGAATTTATTTGAGGGATTTCTTTTTTAAAGAAAAAAACACCAGCTGCACATATTGCAGTTAAAATGAGTACATGAAATAATTCAAGTGGATTGCAATGGAAAACATTGGTAGGCTAGAAGCTGGATAGTCACTCGTTAACTACAAGTGTCCCCTACACTGTTCTTCAGATTATGGCGACAGTTTTAGATAGTGGGTACGATTGCTAGGAGGACTGGGCAAAATTACCCAAAAAGTCACACCTGCAGGGGGATTGTTATCTAGCTTAAAATCCCAGACACTATAGTAGATGTATGGCGTGTATAGGGACGTCCGGAAACCAGTGGTCTGTGTTCCCTTTACACAGTGTGGCCGCGGTAGCCGAGTGGTCTGGGCATCGGATCGTGGCAAGTATGTCATGAGTTCGATCCCAGTACCACTGAAGACCCGCTGTGTAGGGGAGCGATGCATGTAAATCTGTTGAGAGCTCAAACATCCTCCCACTGGTGTGGTGTGGTAGTTAGGAGAGGAGGGTGCCAGCTCAAGTGTCGTCCGCGTCACTTGACCATGGTTCAAAATTACGCTGACCATCCCCAAAAGCCCTCATGTAGCTGAACAGTAGGATGTTAATATTCACTCACCCCTTTATGCAGTTTTACAAAAGAGCCCATCTTGGTGCCGTAACAAATTGCAATTCAGCTCTTGGAACTATTCTTAAGTTTTCATGTGGAAAGAACTTGAGACACTATCATCCTGCAAACATAAAAAATGATCACTACGACAGCACTAGCATCCTTGTATTAGGGAGGGATAATGTTGAACATTCATATGCCACCCTGTGCCTTCCCTGTTGTATAGATGACAGCAGAGCGCTATAAGGATCGAGATTCTCGAGCCTACAGTGCAACTTTTTTGAGTAGCTGACAGACCAATTCATTTTTCTAGATGATAATGCATGACCATACAGATCTGCACTAGTTTGACAATTACCTGGAAAGAGGGTATTCACACCATATTGTGTAGCCAGCTAAGTCTCTCAATCACACAGAGCAGTTGTTTGAGATGCTATATGAAGAGCCACTGCCTGCCAAAAATGCCCTCCAAGAATCCTTCAGGTGTTAAAATAGAAATGACTGCCACAATAATTAATGGTATGAAAGCAGGATGTAATGCTTGTAGAAGTGGTTGTGTAGCTGTACAAGGTAGCCACATATCTAAAAACACAAGCAATACTGAGTTATGGTGTATCTTATTTTGACTAATGTCGCTCTCTCATTTCCATGTCAGCCTACAGTAAACTCTTTTTTCTTTTTTGTCACCATTTCCTGCCCTACAGCGTAAAGTATTAGTATATTAAATTGCCATGCATTAAAACGAATTTTTATCGGAATATGTTATTTTTTATGTTAGTAACTTCAATTTTGGATGCCAGTGTACTTAAGAAAGTTGAAAGCACAATAGTTGACATTTTCTTAAACTCACTCGTACAAAGAACAGGAACTTTAGATATCTTTCAGCACCGACTTTTTTGTTTTTAACACATATTATATAATCTTTAGATTTGTAATTCCATTTTGTTTTTGAGAAGAAAATTTGAAATCACAAAAAAACTTTTTCATCTGATGTTATTTTAACAGCCCAGTAGCCATAAACCTCAAACATCTTCACTACATACAAAAACTGATTATCAAGTTAAATTTTTGAAGAAGAAAAAAAAAGCTACCAAGAGATAGGCAGTTCTTACAAAAACTAGAGATCAAGGAACGTAGACGTATGCTTGTTGCCTTTTCCTGTAGCTTTATGCATGTAAATTTTACAAACAGTAGCAGTAGACAACTACATCTCATACTAATAAAAAAATTTCCTCATTATGTTACAATCTGTATGGTCTCATCCACACAGCGGTACTTTAATGACATCGGGACTTGAACCGACAACTCCACATTAACAACATCAGTCACAAGCGGCAGAGAGAGTGGAGATTTTGACAAATATCACTGAGAATCCACAGCTGAAAATACAATGCCCAGTATCTAAAGTGTTGGAAAAACACAGCTCATCTCATGTCCACTGTAATTTTATGACATAAACACGCCAGCCACTAAAAAATTTACTATCATATTCAATGCATCTATTTAGTGTGTTGAATAAACAAAAAATTTACTTTTATACTAGTGTGTCCTTGTTGATATATTGCTCTGATTATTTCACAACAAATATTTTTTATACTGGAACTTCTCATTTTACACAATTTTAAGAGACAACATAATGACACTGCATGATGTCTAACACAGCTGTGTGAATTTTTACACTGTACAGTCAAAATACACTATCTACCAACAAGTAATTGGACGCCTGTGATAAGAGATGCAACAAAATGTATTCATGTTCAACAGTTGGTAGAGCCTCCACCTGATACAATTACAACATCAACCTGGGGCCGTGGGTAGCCTAGTGGGAGCATCGGACTCCAGACCGGAGGGCCTGGGTTCGATGCCCGATGCCACTAAATACCACTGAGTATAGACAGAATACGTGCTCGTTAAATGTGGGTCTGAAAGTATTGTGGGCAGTCGCAGCAGAAACCACGAGTGCGGGAGGCTGGAGAATATTTTCCTCCCCTTCAGTTCCATCCTGAAATTGTGGAGGTGGAGATAGGTGGTGTCGCCATCTATCGTTAAGAAGTCCAACCTGTCTCACAGGCAATGGCAACTTTCATTCCTTCCCTGCGGGAAGGACACGACAACAACAGCATCAACCCTATGGGGCATAATTTTCGCAAATGTTTGGAGGATGGTTAGCAGTATTTTCTTCCACTCGGCTCAGAAAAGACATGCAAGTTCTTTCACCAATTTTGGACGATTGCTGCACCCCTTAATTCGGCGATCCAATTCATCCCAGAGGTTTTCTATAGGATTCACGTCTGAACTCTGGGTCAGTTTACACATTCTCATCATATCAATCCCTGGTGGACCTTGCAACATGACAAGTGGTGTCGTCATCCTGGAAGTAACAATAATCAAACTCGTAAAATTGCTGCAGTGTAGGAAGCACATTATTGTCTGCAGTTGGTGTTGAGCTTACCCTGAATTAGGATCAAGGGTCTGAGTCCAGTATCATAAGAAACATCCCCAAACCACCTTCACCAAACTTTACTACAGGCACAATACATTCTGGTCAAAATCTTTCTCCAGGCATAGGTCAAACCCAGACTGTCATCTGGCTGGTAGAGATTGAATCTTGATTTATTACCTCAGAGGACCTGTTTCTACTCATCTATGGTCCAATTTCGAAGCAAGCAGCTCAACCAAGCAGCATGATTGCATTTTGTAATAAAAGGCTTATGGGTGGTAACTCGACTGTGGAAACCAAGCAAATGTGCTTCTTTTGGATGGTGTTTGTCAAAACAGCAGTCCGAATGCTCGTTGGAACTCCTGGAGTGTGTGAGCCATCAGTTTCGCATGGTTTTTCCAAATTTCTTCGGACAGCACTCGTCAGTTTCTATTTCTTAGTTTTGTGAGTCTGTCGAGTTGTAGCACATTCTAACAATTACTACTCACCTTCTACCTTTTAATCACAAAAGCCACTGTCAATTTTGGCATGTTTAACTCACTAGGTATGTCCCTTAAAAATCAACTATTTCTTTGATATCTAACAACTACCCCCTTCTTGAAATCAAACAGCTCTGAATTTTGTGGCATCTTACATGTAACTAATGCCAATGCTGTTTTAAGTACAGAAGGCGTGACATAGATCAAGACCACAGATATTCTCATTTGCATGGGTGTCGAAATACTTATTGGTAGATAGTGTAGAATATTCACAAAGCAGAAAAGACAAGTAAGCATGCCTATTCGAGCACAATTTGACTCACTTATTCAAATTCATATAAAAACAACATATCTTTTTTGTGTCTTCCCTGTAGAAGTTTCCAGGAAAAACAATTTGTGGAGCACAAGTAACAAAAGTAAGTCTCCATTGTTCACAGGGCAATCGATACACAGACTTTTTCAGTCGATTCTTCTCAATACTGTTCTGTGATGAAACTTACAGGTTTCATCCAGATGTGCTTTGAATAATATTCATATTCAGCTGCTGAATGTCCCCTTCCTCAACTGTTGGATTAATTAATCTGTTTACAAATCATTTCTATTCTGGAAATGAATAAATTTTCTTGGGATTCTGAAATGTACGGGTCAGATGTTGGATATTGAGAAAATATTTTTTCCCCCAAAATAAAAATTGTTACTTGGCACATACCCCATATTCATATCCATTTATTTCTTTGAATATCTATGGC
The DNA here is from genome assembly GCA_019973975.1 of Trichonephila clavata. NCBI lineage: Eukaryota > Metazoa > Arthropoda > Arachnida > Araneae > Nephilidae > Trichonephila > Trichonephila clavata. The sequence goes on along the minus strand of BMAO01019944.1, from coordinate 26,884 downwards.
AGTGATTCACAACCTTTCTTTTGTGTGGTACACTTTTAACAATTTCAAAATTTGGTGGCACACTAACAATAAACTAAGATTAAAAGAATTTTACTTACCATAAAATCTAGCGTATAAAGGGCATTTTGAACACACAAAAATAAGATTGAAATTTACGGATGTGCGTTATATGCCGGGTATAAAAATGACAAAATTTAAAAATAAAAAAAATGATGAGCATAATTAGACTTCTAAATAGATTGAAACACTGTTTATTTAAAAGAAATGGCATGAATTTAAAGAGTTGCAGTTCAAGAAGTATATATTTTTTCTCCTAAAACTTTGAATACCTCAAATAAATAACTTCACAACATATGAGCATTGCACTCATACAGTTCAGGTTTCTTCATAAAAAACAGGGTGTGTGCGTTATACAGCAAATATACCAATAAATTAAAAATTGAGTGTTGAAAGTATTGGTGCGCATTCTATGCTAGATTTTACAAATTAATTATAAGCAAAATTTGAGCTTAATGATTTTTGATATTGCTTACATTTGGAAGTAATAATGATAATCCCTCTCTCAGTTCATCATCTACAGTTAAAAGTATTGATCTTTTTTTCAATTTTGTATTTGTTAATGCTGAAAATCCGAATTCACACAAATAATATGTAGAAAACTAACAATATTTTTAAAGCTTTTTTGGCTATTATGGAATAATCACCTCTAATTTTAATCCAAAATTAACTAATTGACTTTTCCCCATGTTTTGAAATTAAATCTCGATTATTGAAGAGCAAAATTATTTTTTCCACTTCATTCAAAGTAAATTGTACAGATGTGTGCTGTTTTCTCAAATGGATTATGAACCCCAATCAAATTTTTTTATATCCATCAAAGGATAAGTTAAATATACCATGAATAACCTTAGTTTATTTCTATAAAACAGCTGAATTGTTTGGTTTTGGATTTTATTTTTTCACAGAGTATAATTAATAATTTTTAAAACATTTGGTGGCACACAAAAGTGCCACGGCACAGTGTTTGAGAATCACTGATCTATGGATTTTAGTTACATATGGCACCATTACACGGATGGATTGGTTAATTTCATTTCATGTATTAATGAATTAGTTTTACTATAGTAAACAATTACAAAAAATATAGATGTAATCTATTTGTATATTAACTTTTAGTAAAGTTACCCATTATACTTCAACTGAATTAGGGCTTCAAAAAACAAAGCAACTTGTATAAAATACAAAGATATTTGTATTCTAATTTTTTTTTGCAAGCTCTTTATATATATTTTTTAGCTATTCTAGACCCTTATAGATTTATCTCTATGCATCTATTTTTTTGCCAAATTTAAAAACTAAATTTGTCACCCATAACTATTTAGTATTAATGATAGGAGTATCACTCTTTATAGCTGCAAATCATTATTCTGCCTGTAATATTCTTTTGGCAGGGAATAAAGATTTAAACTTTCCATAACAATTCACAGAAAATTATCAAGTATTAAAAGGTTAAATGAATTTTATTTACAATGAAAAGGGAAGAAAATTTGTATAATACGCACATGTTCTATATACATACACATTTATTCTTCTGTTCTATTTACAGAGATGAACTTGACCATCCCATGTAGCCATAGCCATGGTACTAGACAAGACAGGATGCCACCTGATTTTGTTTGTAGCCACATCTGGCTTAATGGTTAACACTTTTACTAGAGATGCATCAGAATAGTTGTAAAAGTGGACGCGCCCTCCTGCATCACCACTAGCAACATATTTGCCATCTGGGCTGACATCGCATTCCACAGCATAACCGCACACCTATAAAGAGAGAGCATGTATGGATCATTTTTAAATAAGGGAAAATGAAAATATATTGATGTTGGGAAGGTTTGTGCATTTTTAATATTACGACTGGTTCAGTTGACAATTTATGTTGCAGCAAAGGAGTGGTTCTGAACTTTTATTTTTGTTCTAAGGTCTATTTTGCACATAAGATGAAAATCAGCTTTTCATCACTCAAATTTTTTCTCTGCATAAATATAAAATGTGGTGATCTCCTCCCCTGCAAATCTCAACTGAAAAAAAGTATGCAATAAACTCCATTTAAGTAGCAGGTTTCCTGTATGGTGCCTTTTCAATTATAACAAAATAGGATAACTATCATTCAACTGGTCTATAAACACACACAATGATAACCCACCTTCACATTAATTTTGAAGGTTACTCCATTTAATCAGAATTCCAGAGAGCTGAAACAATTTTGCACAGAGTTATTGTGATTACTAATATTATTTCCAATCTCAAAGACAATAGCTGAAGTTATGATTTTGGATATAGTCAATCAATAGAGTTTTCTGTGTAACATGGTTTTTAGAAAAACGAAGCAACATCTATTCTATATTGAAACTTTTAGAGATGAAAAAGAGAGATATCATGGATGTTACAGGGAATGGGCATGGTCAGTTACCAATCACCCATGATAACAAAAATATGAAGGTACACTATTTCAAATGCATTCCACGATCTCTGCCCTTCATATTTCAGAATGACTTCATCCATGTTACCTGAGTGAACAGGACATGCAGACATTCTGTTCAAATGTTAGTCGTTTTTGTTACAATATAAGAAACATGAATTTTCTATTAAATCTTGTTAGCATTTTAGTGAAACAGATTAGAATTTTTAGAAATTCTACAAAATTGAGTTTAAAAGTGTACAAATTCTATAAGCATTTTCAAGAGGGCAGATTTTCACTGCAGATGAAGAACCAACTGCAACTTCATGGAATGCAAAAAGCATTAATTTATTCCCAAAGGTAGAACAGAGAGTAGGCAGTGAGGGATATCTAAGCATTTGTATACATTGTAAACAATTGCATATGTAGACAAATGCAGTTTTTTGCATAGCATATCAGCTCATCTGTCTGAAACAATCAAACAGTTCTAATAAAAAAAAAAAATCTTCCGCATCCAGCTTATTCACTGTACATAGCTCCACACAATTTTTAATTATTTCCAATAATGAAATAAACCCCCCCCCCCTTCAAGGACATTGTTTGTAGCATCAAAAGAGAAAGGTTAGATACAGGTATTTGTTGGCTTCCAGCAATATCAAAACAGATTAGTCACTCTAGGGCAGGGCTTCTGAAACTTTTTTCATTTACAACCCCATTTATGATTGCGAGTTTCCTGGCAACCCCATATAAATATAAAAGAAAGATAAATTAATATTTTTTGATGATTAAATTATTAGGTAACAATATACATATACATATGAAAATATATAGTTTTAGAATTTGTTTAGAAACATACAAAAATTTAAAATTGGTCAAAAAGTTGTAAAATTGTATTTATTATAGTTACAAAAATTATATGCCCGATTTTACATCCAAATTGCATTTTTTGCAATAACATAAATAAAAGGGAATTCTGACCGTCTTAGTTCACTCGAATATATTCGAACGCAGTCGTTAAGAGGCAAGTATTAAATTAAAACTTAAAGAAAAAATTAAATGAGATGAATGGGCCTGTTTTTTATTGCATAACAAATTAAATCTTGGTGGAATGTTTGACCAACATTTTTTAGCGATGAACGATATTGGGATTTAATATGTGTTAAAGCTGAGAAAGTAACTTCACATAAATATGTGGTGTTGAATGGCAGAAGAACATTTAACGCCATATCAGCGATTGTGGGAAATTCAGTTCTAGTTCCGATGCAGAATTCAGTCAAGGGCTTTTTTGGAAATTGTAGTTTTAAATTTGAGTCACTCGAAAACTCAGCAAATTCCTCTTGAGCTTTAAGTAGCAGGTGATCAATCTCACTTAAGCCAATCCAAAATGGCTTTTGAATTCAAGCTATATTTTGGAAATCAATATTTAATATAAAATATGTACGGAACTGTGTTTCTAGCGCTTTTTAAGTGATCTACAAAAATTTTTGCTATAAAAGTTTTACAATGATTTCTCTCGATTATAAAATTGTCGACACTGGAAAACATTTCGAATGAATTTTTTTCTACCCTACTTTTCCAAATGTTGATCTTTTTAATAAAACTTTCAATTTTAACATTCGAAGTAAATATATTGCAATTTTTATCGGAATATATAATGTAAGCTTCCAGTGTATTCACATACAGTATTAGAAGAATTTCATTTTTTAAACACAATTTTAAAAAATATAATTTGTAGAAAACAGTAAATTTTAAAAAAAATCTTACCTTGAAAAAAAAAAGTTATCCGTTTGATTTATTCATTAAAAAAAAATTATAAGAAAAATAACAAACGCATCAGACTATAAATCCCGCCTAAGTCTTGACAGTTAATATTGTACAGTTATACCATTATCTAGAGTTAATTGTGTATGAATAAATAAAAAGAAGGCTTTGCAATTGATTCAGGATATTTAAAAGGTAAATATTTATCAAAAGTGGGTGTGGCCCACCAGTTAGGATTTTTTAAAAGTCATTTTGACATACTTCTAATTGAAAATATGGCATGTGTGTTATATCCCTAGAATTACAGATTTCAGAAATATCTAAAACGATAATTTCAAGATTTTTACCCTACTGACTGCCTTTATAATTTCTCGTGACCCCAGAATTTTGCTACGTGACCCATAGTTTCAGAAGCCCTGCTCTAGGGGATTATTTTGAAGGTGGTTATGCATTCATATTTCAAAATATTTAATGTGAAGTATTTTCCCCCAAACCTTTGAATCCTTCCTTGTGTACTGTAATTAACATGCAAGTACTACTGAGCTTTAAAGTTTTTTTAAGGAGTTTTTCATGGGCTGGAGAGTTTTTTGCTATTAAGTCTAAATCTATGGAAATATGAATGTGTTGCTTAATAATGCTCTGTAGAGTAAATAAAGGGCATATGATTTATATATTTGCATTTACATACTTTACTTACTTAAATTATTCCTTGGTAACTAAAATTTTTTGTACATTTCATATTCAATACTTGTTTACCATTTAATGACTTTCAACATTATACATTTAAAAACAGAAATGTTATTTAAATTTTTTTCTTTTAGTATGAAAAATCTGAAAATAGGGATTTACATACAGTTGTACATTACAATCCTTGCACGTGTTAGAATTTTGCAATTTAAAAGGGGTTTTGTGGAAATGAAAACAAATAAAAACTAAATTTTCTACTCTGGATGACCCTGAAGGAGTACTTTCCTTTAATGTACTTGTCATACAGATATCCCAAATGTCATTATTAGATTCTTTATGAACAGAACAATCAGACTATATTATAATATCACAATCATTATTTTCAAAGTCTGCTTCAGAATAATAATTTATTTGCATCATTTCTGCTATTTCAAGTTAAGATAAACATTTTTTTATGCTTTGATATACACTCATGTCCATAAATTAAGGATAATGAAATTCAGGCAAAGAAAGAGACAGAAGCAAAACAAATTTGACTTATTTGTAAAGTCTATTTATTAAACAAAAGGTAAAGAGCAAAAAAGATGCTATATGTTTGACATAATTAATAAAAATTGCTATTTTTACTCCCTGGAGCAATTTAAAAAAAGAACCTATTTACAAAAAACAGTATAACATGGTTAGTATGATGGTTAATACGGAGTATGTCTTCTGGACGATGCAATACAGGCCTTACAATGCCTATGCATGCTGAGTATCAATCTGATCTTGGGGAATATTACACCACTCCCATCAAGCAATGTCCTCCGAAGTTCCGGTAGACAGGTGGGAGGGGGTTGACAGGCTGCAATTCGTCGGCAAATCATATCCCACACATGCTCTATTGGATTCAAGTCCGGTGAGTATGCTGGCCAATCCATACGGGTGATATCCTTCGATTGAAGGCATTCGTCTACAATATTTGCGTGAGGATGGGCATTGTCATCCATAAACAGAAATTCAGCACCCACGGCGCCTTGAAACAAACGTACATGTTGTTCCAGAATGACATCTCGATAGATGTGGCCTGTCATCGTTACACCCTGAACATGCAGGTCAGTTCTGGAACCAAGAATAATTCCTCCCCAAACGAGCCATCCTGCACCACCATAACGGTGTCGTTCAATGGTGTTCTCTTGGTGGTAACGGGTACCTGGCGCTCTCCATATGAAAGTCCGGCGAGAATCAGACTGCAAACCAAACCTGGACTCATCGGAAAACATCACACAAGACCACTGTTGCAGTGTCCACAATGCATGCTCTCTACTCCAGGTTAATCGCAGGCGACAGTGAGTTGCGGTAAGGGGAACACATCTGACAGGCCTACGAGCATATAGACCAATGTGCCCGAAGCGTCTGTACACGGTCTGCCTTGAAACTGTCGTACCGGTAGCTGATGAGACAGGTCTGATGCTGTGCTCCGTCTGTTTCTTTTGGCAGTAACTGCCAAATACCGGTCCTCATTCGGCGTTGTAACTCGGGGGCAACCTGCGCTGTAACATTTACCCACATTACCATCATCTTGGAATCGTTGCAAAAGCCTGGAGATGACAATCTGGGCGATTCCAAGTTCCTTGGATACTTCCAGCTGGGTACGTCCACATTCCAGTCGTCCAATAATTCTACCACGTAAAAAATCATCCAAATGCTTCCTTTGTGCCATAACTATGCGGTTATTGCACTGAAAGGCTTTTAGTGCTTGTGAACAATTTTACTTCTTTGCCACCATTCCTTATATACCCCTCTCTTACACTCTTGTCATTGTGACGTACTATCCGTGCCATCTGGTGGTTTCCTGTAATTTGCATATTCTTCTTCAAGATGTGTGTGATAATTCTACAGGTGAAATTTTTATTTTAGAGTTCAATTTCTGTGTGATTCTGAATTATCCTTAATTTATGGACATGAGTGTAGTATTAACCCTAATTATCCATTCATAAATAGAGAGCAAAACCCAAATATATATAGCCAATGCCCTCACAAAAATAAAACTCCCCTACTTACTATAAGTAAATATCACATGCTAATTTAAAGAATGATCATAAAGCCGTTTGGAAACATTCCTTTTTCCCTTATGTTTATATCATCAAAATCACCATGCATGTAGGTCACATTTCTCTCATTTCGAGAAGAGGGTAAAACCTACATATATCTCAAATCCAATAGACATATAATACCATCTTGTGCCAAAAGTTTTAGATTTTAAAAATGTTCCACGTCAATGGCACAAATGTGTGACAGCCAGGGTGAAAGAGAAAATGCTCTGTCATGCCAGCATAATGATTGAAATTAAGTGTTTCTTACTGGCAAGTATGCATGACAGTCAGTGCAAAGTGGTTCCATGACTGGATTTTTTTTACTTTATTCATTTGAAAACTCTCAAACAAGAATAATAGTATCTGAAAGCTATCATACATAATATTAACAAGGAAATAAATTAATAGATTTCTTATCTTTGGCAAGTTTCTATGGTTTATTTAATAGGTCATGTGGATAACATGGCTGTGGGTAATGAGCAATTTTGAGAACCCGAGCCTCCTCATTTTGATTTTGTTTAATCCTCATAATAGTGCCAAACCCATTTTAAATAGTGCCTTGATTTCAAGTCCCCAAGGACCTGCAGAGCTAGATTTAAACTCATGATATTGTGCACACCTAATGTAGATCTAGAACCATTAATGGATTGAAAATAAGATTCCCTGGTCTTTGCAGAGTAAGGTTTGCAGGCCCGGGATCCTGAGAGCCCAGTGGTTTTTTCAAATCCCAGGATTAAAATAACTAATCCCAGGATTTAATTTTTGTCTGAATAATATTTTAAAATTTTTTTTCAAAGTATTGTGAATCTGGTATTACATTTAATGTATCTTATTTACTTTTTTTTACTGTATATGCTTAATATTAGTTTTCTTATGTGTTGAACCTTGAAGGGTTTGAAGAGTGTGTGTATGTTAAACCATGAAATTCCATATGTTTTCTCTTTTTTTCTTCTGTAACTTTCTCCACATCGCGAGTGGGGCCAGAAAACGGACATTTCTCCCACCCTCAGGATATCTGATGTCAGCTAACTTGGACAGAGGCATTTAGAATTTTTGGGCAGATATCTAGAAGGGTTTTCAGCCCCAGGATAATGGAATTCTAAAACCCAGGGATCCTGGTGTTTTTTCCAATCCTGAAGTTAAAATAACTAATTTTGGGATTCAATTTTTGTCAAATTAAATCCCAGAATTAGTTATTTTAAAATTAGTTTAGTAATTTTCTCTCATAAAATTTTTTAAGAATTTAATTCTTCAAAAACTTATATTCTGTTTATGAAATATGTTAGTAGATTTTTTTTGCGCAATTATAAGTGCTATATGTAAAAAAATATATGTACAGTATGGGAGAATATCGCAAAGATCTAAGTGGCTCGCTGCAATGCTTACACAATAATATAAGAAACATCACAAGAATAGATTTTGTCATAGTTCCTTCTACAATTAAATGTCGTTAATTAATAATGGACATGCTTCGAAGACTTAAGACACTTCAAATCCCATTGCATTACTAACAGCTCATGCAACTGGATCTTCAATTTCAAATGAGGTAACACTTGAAATTGATTCACATTCTGATTCAATAACTGGATTAATTTATATACAAAAACCATTAAGTTATCAAAGAGGTATATGCACTAATGCAGTCTATTAGATATGAGACACTGTCATCAAAAATTCAAAAAGAAATGTCTCTTTTTTGAAAATGGAAGGAGATGTGGTGACTACCTGAAAAGAACATACTCCTATTTAATGACAATAATACCTACTAGTAAAAAATCCAAAAATGCATTTTCTTCAGCAGGACAATTTGTAACAAAAATAAGAAGCCTTTCCTACGATGAAAGGCTGGAGCTGTGTTTTTATAAGCTTATTTACAGAAACACAAGAAATGCTTTTTTTAAAAATTTCATTATGTACTATTTTTATTTGTTTTTCAGATGAATAAATTTTTTTTATACTTTTTTCATTAAAATAACATTAAGTTAATTTTTAATTATATTTTTAGTTTTATTATGCAATTTTAACTATGCTAGTATGTAAGAATTTTTAATAAACAGTCTAATCCTAATCCCAGGATCCGGATAATGTAATCCCGAAATTGAAAATGTGACACGGGATTGCAAACCCTATTGCAGAGCCCCAAACCAGGGAACTAGAGGAATACTGGGCTAGTGCAGCACTTGATAAAGACTGGAAAATATTTGGTTTCACTGGAATAAGTCAAAGACTAAAGGTCCATTGAAAAAAGTGAAAAAAAAATGGTTTGCTCCTGCCTGCTACACTGAAGGGCCTCCAATATGAAAACTCTGATATCACTAATGCACTGTATAGTGGTCCAGGTTATTCTATATTTTTATTTAGAAATACAGTTGCATACAGATCAGAGAGACTGAGAGAATTTAAGAGAAGTAGTTTGTGTCAGCAGTAATTTGGCACAAACCTAATACAGTAATGATATTCTATTATTTAATGACATGTGGAAATATGACAGATTGAAAGATGACAAAAAAAAATCCTTTACCTTGTGTCCACTGAATCTCATGTTTCTCACTTTGTAAGGCTTCCGGCTAGAAAATGCAACCAAATAGTCTCCATTGCTTTGCACAATGAAGCTTGAGTCATGGCGATTCATCTTCAAGGAGGGACATGAATACCGCTCCTGAAACCACAATGACACTCTCATTAAGAAGGTAGATTTTAAAATCTTTCAACCATTTTTGGGATATATCTAACACAAAAAATCAGAAAATTCATGAAATAATTCAGAATTAACTGTTTTATTGCATTGGACTGCGAAGCACAGTGGTTAATGCATCGTGCTTCCACACTACAGGCCCGGGGTTCAAATCCTGGGCTGGACAAGGTTGACTCAGCCTTACATCCCTTGAGTAGATCGATAACATGAGCAACAAGCTTGTTTGGGAACTGAACACTGGGGATTTCATGTCAGACTGACCACCTGACCGTAGCATCTGCTCATGCACCTCAGGGCCCAAGGTCACGTATACTGAGTTGGGCACAGTAGGCCTTGGCCTTCATGGGCTGTTAAGCCACTGAGTTAAGTTATCACATTGGACTAAGAAGCTATTAGTTACAGGCCGTTTTAATTTTGAGCCTCAATCAAGTGATAAGGACAATATCTGAGCAGGCACTTCATAATCCAAAACCACGCCAAAGACAGAGCCAAAGCAGATTTAACATACATCAGTCCCTCTACAAGATAGATCTTTACTGGCTTCACGATACAAATCTATGATTCGACAGAAGTAATGCCGTCCACGAGTTCCTAGACACCATAACAATATTATTTGGAAGTTAACTTAATGCATTCTTAATTTCTAAGACACATTGCCAATGAAAACATTGATAATTAATTTCAGGTTTTACATCTTTTTTTAATTCATTAATAAATGTGACTATTTATTCCAGTTTTAAAAAATGCATCCAAAACTGATATTTTTATTCCATTTTTACTACTGCAAATATTTCTACAGATTGTTTTCCTATTGTATACTAAGGAAACATGGAGTGAAAGAACATGTTTATAAATCCTGGATACAGTAGGATGTCAATCATTTCTAGGTAAAATGAAAGTTGATTAGAATGTATAATTTTTCCCAAACTATCTCTTAACATATTGAACATATAAGTTGGAATGAACAAAGTAAATTTATATATTGTAATATGCTAATTTGACAATTAATAATTATACTCAAATAATCATGAGTTGGCAAAAGTTTATAGAAAGAGAACTATATTGAAAGGTGAATATAGAACAGGAGTCTGAAACCTTGTAGCTTTGGTGTGTCAAGCCAAGCGACCAATATGATTCAGGATGTCACACAGTAGGAAATATTTGAAACAATTTGATTCCTGCAGAGTTAGGGAGTAGAGGTCAAGTATAAAGATTTAATGTTTTATATATTAATTACATATATCATTCAGAGATATCCATTAACACATACATAAACAATATAAAATATAACTATTTCTTTAACATAAATAAAAAAAATTGTGCATTTATAAAATATCTTTTAAACTTATTTATTAAAATAAGAAATGAGCAATATAAAATGTGGATATTCCACCAATATAGTCAAAAAAAATTTTCTTATGTGAACCTTGTTCTAGCACCACACATTCTACTTCATATTGCAATATCAGAGGTATAATTAGCTATCAATTTGATACAATTCTGAATGTTCAGTTGTTACAAAACTTGTTTACGAACTCAAAATATTTTTCACATAAGAAAAGATTTGTTCACGATTTGTAGAACCAAAAGCAGAAAGCATTGTACAAGGAATTTTCTTGAAACACTTAAAAATCTTCTCCAATAACTTGAAATAGCTGTCGATTAGTGTCAATTTAAGCTCATTTCAAGCCTTGGGTGCAGAAGATCTACAGGCTCCTTGGCACTGGAGGATCAAAATTTATATCCAGAAAATCTGGTGAAGTCCAGCTTACCTGGGCAACGAACCCCTGGACACCCACCCCAAGCGCCCAATGGATTAATCGGCATTGTTGTCAATATATTGTTAAAAGTTTTCTCCCAGATTTTTTCAGAATTCGTAAAGTTTTCTTTCCATAATTGGGAGTTTTTGGAGTCAAAAGGTGCTATTTGTGACTGTCAAGCAAGTTTTTGAAGACATAGATCCACTATGGACCAAGTTATGAAACTCACCCAGGCGGTAAAAGATGGCTTTCACCGAAAGCAATCCACCTTTGCTGTGTTGATGGATTTCAAAGCTGCATATGCTGCTCCATAAGCTGGAGAAACATGGAGTAACCAGCAAATTATTGAACTGGGTACAGAGTTTCCTCTCACAGCGCAACATTCGATGTAGGTTTTTAAATGCCACTTCCCCCTGGAAACAGCTGCGTCAGGGCTTGCCTCAAGGAGTAGTTCTTAGTTGTCTTCTCTTCAACATCATGATAGACGACCTAGAGACAGCCATTAAAAAAGTCCCCGGAGTTTCTTGCCTCTTCTTTGCTGATGACATGATAATTTGGGCCATGGGCAACAACATTTGCTCCTTGGAAGACGCTTTGAACAGCTTTCTACTTAATCTTGCAACATGGGCCAACACCAACAAAATGGAAGTCAGTATTGAGAAGACAGTTTCTCAACTCTTCACTCTGTCTACCAAGCGACATCTTTTCCACCTGGAATTCAAAGAACTTCCCCTTAAACAGATGCCTTTGTCCAAATACCTTGGAATCAACTCTGACAATAAGCTCCTTGACTGGAGCACTCACATTGCAGAAACATCAGAAAAGGGCGTAAAGCATCTAAATCTCTTGAAGAAGCTAACTGCTACCAAGTGGAGAGCTACCCAGGATGTTTTATCTACAGTTTATAAAATCTATGTCTGTCCAGTGTTGGTATATGGTTGTGACCCTGGCAAGTACAACCAACCTTGCAAAGTATGATGCCATTCAGAACTGCCCTCACAATCATAACCGGTGGAGCCAAATCAACTCAAATTGCAGCAATGCAACTCCAAACTGCCATCGAACCTCTTGACAGTCGTAGAGACCAATTCACTCTCAAATTTTAGGAGAAAGCCAGAAGAGTAGATAGCAGGTACTGGAACGAGTACAGATGTGCAATACAGAGACTTAAGACTCAGACTTCTCTTTCACATGTGTAACTTCTTACAAAGAAACACCAACTTCTGCTACTAATGACTCACTGTGCTCCTATATAGTTCTACTCCACAGTTGCTACTGCCCTTTCATCTAAACGGCTCAACCTAATTAACATGACATCAAATAATGCTGATACCATTTCTGACAAGCTAAAATCTTGCACTGGGAAATGATTGAACAAAGATATCCAGTAAATGAGTGGCTCCATATCTACACTGATGGTTCATACCTGCTAGAAACAAACAGAGCCAGTGCAGGATGTTTCTGTCAGCTGTTTGAGGGCTCATGCAGTGGGAAAAAACGCCACCAACTACAATAGCGAGATCTTGGCTGTCTGTGAGGCTACAATGCAATTACTAGCTGCTGGCCTAGCTCCTGTACAAGCTGTCTTCATATACTTCCAAGCTGCAGTTTTAGCTTTAAGCAGCAATACACCAACTGACTGCCTTAACAAAATTCAGTGCCAAACTAAAATTGCTGAGCTTATCTCATATGGCTGGAATGTGGCCTCACTTTTGGTCCCAAGTCATGTTGGGATCCCGGCAATGAGTGAGCCAACCAAAAAGCCAAGCAAGGAGCTGAGTCGTCTCAACAGAAAGTCCCCTTGACACTCAGCAGAGCATAGAGCATTATTTCTACATTCATTGACAAATATACTAACGTGACCCAAAAAAAAACTAAGAGCCTTGGAAAGCCATGGGATACTCTAGCTACTGTGGGTCCAATCCCGAAAGTACCTGGAGAGAACCGAGGATGTTGTCCGCTTTCGCCTACCCACTGGACATAACTTTTTGGAAGTATACCTCCACTGGCTTGGCCTGGCTGTGGACGAGGCCTGCCCACTCTCTGACCAACTTGCTCCAATGCACTGGACTTGATGAATACCTGACTGACAACATCGTCAGTCAGTACTGGGCGGCTCGGCGTCAAATGGTCAAGAAGTCAAGCACAGGAGTTGGATAAATAAAATAGTTCTGAAGATATTAGTTCAACAAGCTCCATTTCAATATTACAAATTTCCATCCACTAAACATTAACAAATTTGTAGAGTTGTGCAAAGCACCTCTGAGAATTGTACCTTTTGCCAAATGTGGCATGTGTGCCATAGGTTGCCGACCCCTGATATAGAGGATCTATATAAATTTTAGGTACAATAGAATTTAGCCAATGGGATAATGACTAAAAAAACTTTATTGACATGGAAGCCTTATATTTCAATCATCTCTTGAACCTCATTCCAAACACCCATTTCTTTTTCATTATCAAATGTATAATTTCCTCAAAAATTAAAGTCACATCTTATTTTAGCTTGACGTGTTTTCTTAGATGAGACATGTGTGACACTTTTGTAAGATTTTGAAACTTACTAAGATTTTATTTGTAAAAGAATGGATATAAATCAAGAAAAGGCAATGCTTACCAAATATATCTGGTTCGATAAAATGCTGCCACTGTTGAAATCCCACACCATGATAGTACGGTCTCCTGAATCATGACTCACATCACTTGTAGAGCACACAAAATCATTTTTGTTCAAAAACCCAATATCCAACACCTGAAAAAGAAAGAACTATAATAACAATTGATTCTAACCACTCTGAAACAAAACAAAAAAAGGTATTATAAAAAAATAAAATAAAAATACAAGTTAGGCAAACTAGATAGGACAAATACAGTTGGTTCTATCTCAAACTTAATGAATGTAAAAACATTAAATTTGAAAAAAAAAATTCAGAAAAAGAAAGAAATTACAACTTTTTGCTATATAGTTTTGTACTTTTCCTGTTGGTTTCACATGGCATGAGTAATTTGTTCTTATTTTTACTTCAATATTATTTTATTTAGTTCAACATGATATATATATACCGGGTGATCAAGAAATAAGGTGTTTGGAGACCTGTAACATGTTATGTATTGGGCGAAATATGACCAAATTTAGTCACCACACATATTTAAGTGTGCAGTTTTGATTTATCAAAAAAAAAAATTAGTACGAAAAATCCCCGGTAGGGGAATTTTGGCGCTGCAAGTGCATTTTGTAGTGTAAAAACATAACTGTTAATGGAAACAGTAAATAACAATACACTAAATACCACAGAAAAAATAATTTTTTATAGTAACTTACAAAATTGGCTCAAGGTGTCCACCAGCCTGATGTTCTAATAATTGGATACGGTACACAAGGTTTGCGACGGTGGCTCGCAGCATATCTGCATTTATTCTTCTAACATGCAATGTTATTTGATCTTTTAACGTAGGAATGTCAGGAACATCTCCACGATAAACAACACTTTTCAAGTAACCCCACAGCCAGAAATCGCAAGGATTCAGATCTGGGGATCTTGAAGGCCAATTCATCGGAAATGCACGACTAATTACTGTCTTCTGTGAAATGTTGAATCAGGACATTTTTTACTCGACTTCCGATGTGTGGTGGAGCACCATCTTGCATGAAAATTGTAGAATCGATACAATTTCTTTGCTGCAGTTGAGGTATCACAAAGTTCTCGAGCATATCAGCATACCTATTGGAATTGACAGAGCAAGTTACTAGCCCATTTCTACCAACTTCTTCATAAAAGTATGGGCCTATAATAAAAGAAGCAGTAAACCCGAACCAAACTGTGACTTTAGGCGAATGTAAAGGGATCTCTTGACCAACGTGTGGATTTGAATCAGCCCAAATACGACAGTTGTGTGTGTTGATATCACCATGCAGATAAAAGTGAGCTTCATCGCTCCATAATATGCACCATGGTCACTCGTCATCCACTTCCAATTGAGCCAAAAATCTCAAAGCAAACTCAAGTCGGGTATTTTTGTCACACGGGAGCAATCTTTGAATGAGTGTTATCTTATACGGATAAAATTTCAGGATCTTACGTAATATCTTCTGCACTGTTGAGTACGGGATATCTGTTTGCCTTGATATTGAACGTGCACTGCTGGTGCCCTGCTTGTTAACTGCAGCTTGGTCTTGAACGGCAATTGCAACTTCTTCAACTTGTTCTTCCTTAATGCATTTACGACCGCGACCTGGTTGTACACTAAGTGTTCCAGTTGCTTTGAATTTTTTAACCATTTTCCGTAGGTTAGTTATGGTCATAGGACCTCTGCGTAACTTCTTTAGCCTCCGGTATTCGCGAAGAGTAGAATTGGCATTTTCCTCCCGCTGATAAAATAATTTCATCAGTAACGCTCGATCACGTAGTGACAAATCCATCGATAATCAACTTCTAACAGAATGACTGGAATTCCCGCAACCCTTACTTTTATCCCCGATATTGTGTTACAATCGTGTGTATATGGAAATTCCCTGCTGAATTTTTGATGGCAGCGCCAGAATTCCCCTATCGGGGTTTTTTGGTGCTAATTTTTTTATTTGAAAAATCGAAACTGCACACTTAAATATGTATTTTTTTTTTTAAAATAAATTTATTTGCAAAACTCCTCATGCTCCACATTGCATAACATGAGGCTTACAGACGTAAGTGGTAACAACATTACAAAACAATAATAATAACAACAAAAAAAAACATAATTAAGAAAAAAAACATAATTAAGGGGGGGGAAACACAAAAAGGGGAAGAAAAAACATAAAGAGCCAAAACTAAACTAAAGGAAGGGAGGAAATACACAAATATAAAGAAAGGAAAGTATCTGTAAAATTTTAAAAATCTATACTGTAAACAAATTTTTTCAAGACATTAAGGCTTTCAGAACAATTGACTAACAAAGACAAAATGGGTGGCCACGAAATACCTAAGCATTTTAACTCTTTTTTAAAATTTTCTCTTTTACAACAATATAGATTACATTTCAACAAGACATGTTCCGCGGTTTCAGCGTCCAGACCACAAGAACAAATATCATTACCAATTAAGTTAAACCTAAATAAATAGCTCTTAAAATTACCATGTCCTGTTAGAATCTGGGATAACTTAAAATCAGTAACAAATTTCTTACATTTTAGCCGTTGATAAATGGTCAGGAAAAACTTTTTAGTCCATAAAGCTTTAGGTGAGGCCAAGAATTTGGAGTTCCAGTCGGAAACAGTTCTTTCCCAAGCTAAATGCTTCCACAGTGGGACAATGGCACAGACATTGAAAGGCTCATATCTTGGCAAGTTGCCTCTTTAGCCAACTGGTCCGCTCTATCATTGCCGAGATTTCCACTATGGCCCCGAACATAAGAAAAGTGGATATGTATAGTGAGTAAATTTTGTCATATTTCGCCAAATACATTACAAGCTACTGGTCTCCAAACACCTCCTCTTATTTCTTGATCACCGGGTATATATACTTGAGTAACACAAGATCATTAATTATTAATACTTGTCAAACAGTATATGCAGCACTTTAGAAAATTGTTGATAATTTTGTATAGATTTGGATTTGCAAACTTACAAAGTTATTGGAGATGATTAGATGAAAATTTCAATATATGGATTTCAGAACAAAGAAAATCTAAATATTCAAAAACTGATAGTAAATAAAAAATAATAATTGTTCATGTAAAAAACATTTTGCAACAATTCATTTCAAAACTATATTTAAAAATTCACACTCTTTTTAAAAAATTATATTTGCTATTTTAAAAACTGAAAAGAAACCTTCTGTTATTTTGTGGAAAAAAGTTTGTAACATTTTTAATAGATTTTTTTCCCACCAATTGTTTACAACATTCATTCCACATTAAATATTTACTTTTTAAATACCTATAGCCTAGAAAATTTTGAGCAGTATTCTATAAAATTGGAATCTAATATGATGAGAAATAAGTTTTGAGAAAAAAAGGCATATATTTTTTAGAAGTTAATTATGTTACTAAAGTTGATTAACTAATCCATAACACACATAAATTACACTCTTCAAAAAAGACATTGCAACACCATGAAGGGATACATGAAAGCTTTGTGAAAATAACAGGAATGACAGAGAGAGCACATTAAAGAAACAAAAATGTATTCTAGATTCAGAAATTAATTGTAATTGTTCTGTCAGTAATTAATATGACCCCTATAAGATATTTAGTGATGTGGGCAGAAAATAATTTTCTTCTTTTCCAATGGCTATTTTTTGGAAAAGTTGCCAATCACTTCGCTAAATAACAAGAAAAAGTAATTTGCAAATAAAAAAAAACATTTCCCATTTGTGCTTTGCACTTAAAATTTTGAAATTGAAGAAGTTTACCTACTATTCTTTTTTTGTCTTTTTTCCATAATTATATTTAGCTTACCAATTGTGTAACTCTATAGCTTTAAATGTGAAGTTAAGTAAATGAGGAGGGAGAAAAAAATTAAAACCTGGAAATGCAAAACATTTGTTTACACAAAAAGCTAAAAAAAAAAACACATTTTTTAAAATTAACAATACTTTGTAATTTTATTCAACTTTATTAAACAAACCTTTGAAAATAGGAAACACATACTTCATTTCCATTGTTTTAAAGGAAAAAAATGCTCTTTGAAGTTAGATCTCTTTGTAAAATGCAAATAATACATACATAAAAGAAGTCTTAAAGGTGGAGTATCACTAGCAGCCCAATTGTTTGATTGCTCGCTTTTCTTTCAGGTGATTAGCTTTTTGATATATTGAGGTTGCTGTGGAAAAGGATAGATACCTTACTATTTTAATAAATTGTTTTGTATTCCAGTCAACCACCAGCAAGTGATAATAAAACAATTTCTCAACAAATGTTTTTTACTTCTGTTTTCATATACTTTTTGAGTATTATGTTAAAAATGGCTAAATGTTATAAGATCATGACTAAAATGGATTTTGAGTTCTCATTATTAAGCATATTTTCATGTGTTTTTTTCTCTTAACACAAAACCAAAATCACTTAACATGAAAAGACTTCCCCTCTAGAGAAGTAGGATATTGAAACAGAGCTGACACTTAAGGAAATATTTGAGAAAGTTTCTGCATTATTGGACTGATCATTAGAAGAATTCATTTCAATAAATAATGGCGATAATAATGAGTGCACAGCCCCAATTTTAGAAGACATTTGGAAGTTTGTTCTAAGCTCCAAAAATATTACTGATGCTGATTTGAATGACAAAAATGAAATGAATAATGCAGCTCCTCTCTCTCTCTCTGTTCCCACATCATCTGAAATGAAGAACATCATGAAAAGTATGCACAGTTACTTAGACGTACATTCCAATGGTGAAATGAATAACAAAATGGACAACATCGAATAATTTGTCAATTTGATGCTAAAACAGACAATGCAAAGAAAAATAGCTGATTATTTTCCAAAAATTCAATAAATGTTTTGTTTTTCAAAAACCTTGATAACATTTTGTATTAAATTTCATTAATTTCCTGTGAATGTTTTTGTTTCCTTGATTTTTATTAAATACACGCACATATACATATCTATGTATATAATATGTATATATTAATTTTCTAAACATAATTTTGTTGAATATATGGATTTTTTTTGCAATATCCTTTAACACAAAATAACTCAGTCCTCTCAGTTTCATGTTAAATGATTTTTACTGCATGTTTAATGGTAGGTCCACCTGTAACCTTAAATATGTTTATCATTCATTTTCTTATTAAATATGTGAAAGATAAAATTAAATAAAGTTACAAAATATTATTAATTTTATAGAAATGTTATCATAATTATCATTTTTTGCTTTTTGTGTGAACAATCACTATTTCGTACTTACATTTTTCAATTTTTTTTCCCATTCATCATATCCCACACTTCACACTTAAAACAACAATGTTATTACATGAGAGAGATGGCAACTTCAATAAGATACCCAAACACAAGTTCAAATAAAATGGATTCATACAGCACAAAAGAAAAATTGTGATTATGTTCATATAACATGCTAAAAGATGCTTGTATACTACAATAAAAGAGTGAAATAAATGTCACAATTCTATCACATTTTAGTTCAAATAAATAATATAACTTTTGGTTGGTAACACTAAACACCATTGTGCTTCTCAAATTTCAGGGTAATCTCATTTATATATAAAAAAAATTAGCTCAGTTCGTTTCCAGTTGTGATGCACATTAAGCATGTCTCAAAAACGTTTCTATTGCATGATTTATTGTATTCCATTTCAATTTGAGGGAAAAAAGTTTTATGGATATATATCTTTGTGAAATTAAACTCGATTTTGTCTGTGGAAAATACATGAATGTCATATCTGATTCAATGTCATTCAGACTATCAATTAAGCTGTGTTTAATGTCAAGTATATGCATAATCTACATGACTTATGTAACACAGGTTCATAAAACGCAAAATATATCTACTGTGTTACAGGGGGATCTACAATGTTAATAAAAATAAAACACAAAAAGACCAAATTTTTAAAATTAAAATTTTGAATACAATGCACAAATGAAAGATATTTTTCATCTGATTTTTGCCTTCTTACTTAACACAGTAAAATAAACTTTTTCAGGATATAATGATTGGAAAAGAACAAAAAAAATTTCATTCTGCCCAACTACAGTTTTCTAAATGGGGAGGCATACTATCAATGAGGCCATTAATGATATCCTGAGATATTTCTACTTAACCAAAGTCTATTGTGGATTTTAAATTCGACAGTATACACATGTGGTGCCCAGAGCATGGCATGTGCGATAAGGTCTACACATGTTCAATAGGAGAGAGAAGTATACTGATTTCATGCTGAACTGCTGGTAATGTGCATGAAAGATGTCTGAACTTGCCACCGCAAGCTATGCAGTATGATTTGGAATTGATGAGACAATTGATGGTATGGACTAGCAAGTGACACTCCCTGAGAAGACGTCCCACAGATCATTCCTCCATAAATAAAATTCAGATTCATCTGAAAACATTATCCAATGCCACTCATTAGTTCAAAGGTGATAATGCAGATACCAATTCAAGAATGCAATTCAGTGTTGAAAGCTTAAAGGAACTCTGGTAACTGGTTTACGTGCACAAGTCTCCTCCTTATGCAAACAACTTGGCTGCTGACAGATGCACCTTTGATCATAGCAAATGGTTTTCAACATCAGATGCCCAGGCAAATTGGTCTTGACATACCATATGGCAAATCTGCCTGCCAATACGATTAGTTGTGCATCTGTGAGATCCACAGTCTCTTTGCTGTGTTCTTTGATGAGCTTCACACATTTCTAAATTGCATTTGCATTCTTTCAAACACGAATGTCTACTGCAGGTACTGTGCTGCTTCAAGATACAATTTTGTTCTGCAGAGAATAACTGCAAGTTTTCACTTTGTGGCTGTCTCCAAGGCACATCCTACGCTTATTCAATAATTCTGATGCTGCAATTCGTCCAACTGAGCCAGCAGCTGGTTTTTGAAGGTTGAAACTAGGTATTATGTAAACAGATGTGCAAGCAAATTTAATTATTTGCCAACATTTTTCACTACTCCACATCCCATTAATGGTATTTAACACTATGAGCATTTCTAATGCAATTTCCCTATTAATGAGTGTAGTTTCTTTTGAGTCATTAACAGTTCACTTTGTCTGGATACTACAGGCATTGTGAAGATTATGAAGGGTGCCTTACCCCCATCTTCATAACACAAATAAATCTAATTGTTGTGCAGCTGTCTTTCTAACAAGGAATCTCTATTTTACATGGGTTAGTAATGATGGTTATAGTTGCACTCACTTCTCCAAATTTATCCAGAAATGTTCTTACAGGAAGTTTTGAATTCACTCTCAAATCAAAACCTAGTATGGCATTTTCAGTACCACAAAGAAAGACATCTTCTATGTATGGATGGATTGCAATACAAGAAATATTATTGTAAACATCATACTGGATATATTCTCTACCTGAAAAAAAAAAGAAAGAAAATTGTTATCTACTAATGCAGCGCTCCTAATTCTACTTTATTTAACATCTTATGATTCACGCAGGTTCGATTATTTAACTAATGTCTGCATCATGATAGTGGTTAGTACTTTAAAATCATAATTAAAGACAACACAAAATTAATGAATTACTCGGATTAAATTAAAACAAATTCGTTTATTACATTTAAAAGACACATCACGAAAATTAATGATTATTCGCTACTAAATTTCTAAGATTAAGAATATTACAACATTTCACTTATCTGAAACGGAGGCATGGCGATGGGTGGTGCTTGGGCTTTGATAAGTATATCAAAGTTAAACTCTCCCTCAATCTGTGATCTGCTAATCTGCCAGGAAATGTCCCGGTTCCTCCTTTTAAGTGGGGGCAAATTACCCCATTTTTCATCCACACGCCCTTTGGTCTCGCCTAGCCATTGGTCAGGAACCAAGCGCAAAGTTACAAATTTCACGACGACTCTTCCAAATTTATGAGTCCATTCAACTTTGCTGACCGGCCGTTGGGACCCCCCCAACTTAGGAATCCGACAACATCCTGTCAACAAAAAAACAAGGGGAATACACAAATTACATGTGTCTTAGGGACCATCTTCAAACCCGATCAGCATCTAAGCCTTCCAGCCTCCAAGCCACCCATCACTACTAGACCTTTATCTTGTTTCATGACAGCTTCAGTTTATATTTGAAATTAAGAGCACCTGCCAGCTACCACTTTCATGACATAGAGCAGCAATTCTTAAACTGTGGTCCAGGAACCCCTGGGGGGTCACAGCTCCACTCTAGGGGTCCACTGAGCCTCTCGAGTAACATTGAGATTTCCCTCTTTTGTAGACTCTGATAGGCCTTGGGGAAAAATTGAAGATGTCCCATACTAGACTAGATTACTAAATAGTTCCCGATGAAGAAACTCCACTAGAACTTGTATTTTGATTAAGAATATTAAGTCAGGGAGGAAAGTTCAAAATCTTGGAGGCCTGCAATGTCACCCTGATATATAAGGGGGCAGGGAGCGATAATCAAAAGTTTAAGCACTGCTGACATACAGGACATATTTATCTTACAGGGATATTTAGCAATATAGAACGAAATTTCAGTGTTAAATCAATCCATGTCTATTTTTAGCATACTTAAAATTTGAATCCATTAACCAGAAAAATGGTAAATAAAATGAAAACTAAAAATTTATGCTAGTAAAGGCATCAACATCAAGTATTAACAAGGTATTATAAAGGTATAGTACCTTGTACTAAGTAATTACAAAGGTATTAACATCACATTCTGAAGAAACCTGAGTTATTGATGACAGATCTCATCATTTTGGATCACAATCAAGTGACAAGGGCAGTCAATCTGGGCTAGTACCACTCCTCCAAACTTCCACACTACAGCAACTAGAGTAGATTGAATCTCGACAGATTTAACTTGCAGAAGCCTCTCAAGACACAGATGACAGATTTTTAGTAGAATCAGGACTAATAAGCGATGCTGGTCATGAGTTTGTGACTATGACAACTTGTCTACACTGCCTTAAAAGTTATTCAGTACAAAATATATTTGTACACTTATAACATAATGCATTTACAATACAGAATTTTTTTTACAGGAAGGGGAAAATGTGCGAGTTTAATATTTGACAAAATATTTAATACATTAATGATGCCCTATTTTGTACTCAAACACATCAAAATATAAAACAAGTAGGATTACCAGACTTTTTATACAGTATTTTTGAAAAGGCTTCAATTAGTTCTGCTAAATTAATATCATACTAGAAAATACACAATATGTTAAGCTGATTTTTTAGTTAAATTTTACTCATTCACATAAGCTTAATGTAAAATAGTAATATCTCTTTTTAAGATGCAGTCAAATGACAAGGAGAAGACACCATAGATTCATGGTACATATGCTAAGTTATGACTTAATCCATGCAATGCCAAACTCACACGACAGATGTCATTGCATTTTCTCCACCACAGTCAAATCTGACTAGTTTCGTATTTGGTCTGTACATCATATTTAATGGAGTTTTAAAAATGTTCTGTATGTGATTGTAGCAATGGAAAAAGAGACAAGTATTGAAATTTCAGTACTTACGCATTATTGCAACCTGTTGGCGACATTATTTGAAATGAAGCATGTGACTGCCAATTCAGCACAAATGACACATGTGAAATTGGGGTTGCCAACTTGGCGAGTTATCTTGAACATTGGGAATTGTTGGAATAATACGCAAGTACCAAAATTTCTTAAAAACAAACAAACTTATGATTAAAAGGCAGAGAATTTTCACTGAACCTAATTCAAATTTTCTTTTAAAGAAAACAGGACATCATAAATAAATAAGCATTAAATATAAAGAAGTAGATCACACAATTTGTCAAGAACTAATTTAAACTATTAGAAATGTTTTCTACTGCGTTAAATTTTTTTAAATAATACATCAAATAAACTATAATAATATAATTTGCCATCAAAGTATAAAAAATAGCTATTTAAGTGAAACATAGAGCAATGTCTGTCAATTACAAATACTTTACTAGGAAATGAGCACTGCACTACTGAGTCTTTTAGAAAGCCTGTGGATGATAATTTTATGCAGTTTTTCTATACCTCCTGTGAAGAAGGATGAAAACTGATGATGTAACCACTCTTCCACAACATCATACACACACAAAGAGATGATTTTCATGGCCTTCAAGTACAAATTAATTGCAAGGTGATAGATCCCAGTTGTAAGGTGTTTTAATCAACACTTCAAAGTTGTGTTCTCTGTTGTATTGGAAAGGAGTAACTAAACATTATGTAGCAAAAACATACCAAGTTTTTTGCTTTTAGTAGCCTTTCAAAGATACTGTAAGGTATTATAATGGCACTGAAAGTTGTTTGTAATCCCAATGTATATCCACTCCCATAATAAGTCCTGGATATTAAAGAACAGGTTCACACACACAACATAAACAATTGGCTTTTAGCAGCAACTATAGCGGTTGGCTGCCATACCTTGGCTTAGGAGAAGGAAGATGGATGTCTCCATTCTTGTTCCCCTTCCTCCCCCCAATTGGAAATGATGGTACTATGTTTCATGCATCTTTATATATAAAAATTAAGTGTCACAGTGTTTGTCCACGATGGACTTCGAAACTATCCAACCGATCATAATATAATTTTGCATACTGTGTGTCATTTCGTCCAACTTAAAACATAGGATAGTTTTTATTTTCATTAATCACACCATAATTTTTTTATTTCCGGATATGTAAAGAATCCGGAAAATGGAAAAATTTGCAAAAAGTCACAATGCTCATGTGTCTGTGGAAGCAGATATTGTAAACTGAGATGCACGAAAAGTAAATAACCGGCGTTATTTCGGGGTGCGGATTTCGATTTTCGAATTAGTTTCCAAAAATATACGTGACATTTGCCCTAAGATTTTATGACACCAGATCTCGGGAGGATTTTTTAGCCAAGTTGTCAACCCCGCAAACCAGGAGGAAAATGTAACTCTACCGGGACTGGATTTTCTACTGGATTTGGAAAACAAGCAGTTATTTTCTGATAGTCATTTTAAAAATTTGGTTAGCAAACAATACTGGTTATTGTTAAGAATTACTGAGTATAAAGCTATAACAAGATTTTTTTAACTTTTAAGAGAAAGAAGAGAATGATTAGTTTAAGAATGAAGGATTGATAGCATCTAGGGATAAATATCTGAAATGCTATAGAACTATGTATTTGTTCAAGAGAGAGAGAGTGAGTGAATATTAACGTCATACTATTCAGCTACTTGAGGGCTTTTGGCAACAGACCTTGTAATTTTGAACCATGGTCAAGTGACGAGGACGACACCTGAGCTGGCACCCCTTCTCCTAACTTCCACACCACACCAACAGAAAGACGTTTGAGCTTCGACAGATTTAACATGCATTCCCCCTTACACAGTGGTTCTTCAGTGGTACAAGGCTTGAACTGTGCAAGAGAGAGAAAACAATAGCTAGGTTCATAACCAGAAGAAATATAATCCCCACAATGTCTGCAAGATTGCAAGAATGTACGCCAAGTTCATTGACCCACTTGAATTTATGCAATATTTTGCATTTCACAATACTGGTTTAGTAGATTGATAAATAAATTTGTTGTATATGATTCGAATATCAACAAAAATACCAAGGTGAATTGGTATATGTTTTGCCATAAGGTTCAGATGACTGCTGTAATGATTGAAAATGCGGGTGGATCCTAACAGGGCACACTTCTTGGTGCTAAAGTTTACAATATGGTAACCCTGCAAAATTTAGGGAATAGTAACCCTATTCGGACTGGATTTTTTAAATGTTTCCTGATTTGGAGAGTGGTCATCTTTTTTTCTGACGGTCAACTTGAAGGCATGTAAGATTTTTCTAAAAAGCTGAAACTGAAGGGATGAGTGAATTTTTTTTTTTAATGAAACAACTGCTGAAAGAATGTTTGTTAGAGAGAAAGGGAGATGCGTTGATAAATTCAATTTGGACGATGTTTTTTCTCACTATTGTATCTTAGAAGCAACGGTTTTTCTGTTTTCTTCTTGAAGCCATTATGGAAACCACGTTTTCTTCTATGAAGCTCAATGAATGCATATTTTTTCTTTTGAGTGAAAGATGTAAGAAAGAAATGCTTGCTCTGTGAGTGAGTTTTTTTTATGTTTTTCGTCTCTTGGCGCCATTTTGAAAACCACATTTTTCCCTCTTGCTTTTGTCTCTGACGCCATTTGGCAAAAAACTTTTGTCGCCAAATACAGCAGTGTGCTGTGCTAGGATTTTAGCGAAAATGCTACAAGTCAAAATAAGGTGACTTTTAAACTGTTTAAATATATTCATAGTTCTAGCATAGTTATTTTAATCTACCATAACCATGCACTCCCCTAGTTGTGTGATTTGGAAATTATATATTTCCATCATTTTTTTTTATTATATAAAAAATACCTGATATACTCTGAAGTGATTTGGTATAATTTTTAGACCCTAAGAAATCTGGAGATTCCACTAGGATTTCACTGTTACATACAAAAGAGACTAAAATGGGGATTCAATTGAAGTGAATAGATGCTTAAAAAAGAGACATTATCACATTTTATGCCTTAAAACTTCTCAATTCCTTGAAAAAAATTTTCTCAGTTCTTATGATAACTGACCAGTAAAATTTCACTTGTACTACAAATGCAAAGTTATATTACTGTATATATTATACAATTATTAAAGTAAAATAAGGTAATAAATAAAATTCAGTAAAATTTAATTTAACCTGGATACATTTTACTCAATTTTTTAACTAATTTTGCTTTAAAATATTTTTCTTATCAACACCAAAAATTATATTCTAGCAATTTCTTTTTTAAAAAAGTACA
>BMAO01019943.1:0-47847 GCA_019973975.1 Trichonephila clavata | reverse complement strand
TAATAGACCTCCATTTACTGAATATTGGATTTTTATTGAATGCATACTATTTAATTTTACAAATAAAATTAGAGCCTCTATTTATTACTCAAATAATTAATGTATACATTTGAAAATATATATGAGTAACGTTAATTTAATTTGCTTTCTTTAAAATATTTTAACAGTTTTTTGTGTGTGGAAATGTTAGACTTATTATGTTTTTAAGAGAAATTTCCACATATTTAAATTGTGTTTTCTTGCAAAATGTTGTTAAAAAAACTATGTACTACTTAATTACATTTTGTAAAATAAAGTTATCCCTTTGAAATCCAGATCGCACGTTTATGTTGGAGCACTTCACGTTTCAGGGGGGGGGTAGCAAAAATGTTATTATTATTTTTCCAGTGTCACAGGGTTTAGTATACCGTTACTAATCAAAAGAATGTAATATTTAAAGATATAAATATTTCGGCTCTTAAAGAGATAAGAAAATATAAGCCGCATAAGCCCGCATGATCCTGCTGGTCCTTAAAGGGTTTCGGGTCACATGTATTATTATATATTTAAACATGTCACAATATTAAGCTACGATCTCTATTTTCGACAATCTTTCTAATTTATGTTTATTAAATATCTAATACTTTTCCTTTGCATTAACAACATTTGAATGAAATCTATTTTATTTAAAATACGTGAGTTCAATGGGTAGAGTTCAATATTGAGATAAATACAATAGGAACTTTTTCAGTCAATTTAAATTTTCTCATAATTCTTTAAATAAGAAAAACAGTAAGTTACAATAATTTCTTCATCATTAAGTATGCAAGAGAAAAATAAATAGGGAAAGGAATTGCCAATAAAGGCATAGAATCTAAGAAAAAGATTTTTTTTGAAAGAGACTGGAGAACATTCAAGGTGAATTAGGATATATAATTACGTAAGTATTGTACAAATAAAGCATTAATTGCGAGTTTTAAATTTAATAACAGAATAAAAATTTTTGAAATAATACAGAACTGAAGAATGATAAGGCATGGGTTGTTTATCTCTTAAATTATATATTTATATATTTTCAGTAAAACCAAATATGTGTGTGCTAAATCCTAAACATTCCCCTTTTACATTCTTTATAATGCAATACACTGGCAAAGTAAGAATCTATTATTCAAGCATTTTTCGTAAGAGCTTACAGCACCATTTTTTTCTAATGGATGTGTATTTGTTTAAAAACATCTGTTGCTGTGTGGAATAAGCAAACGCATTTTTCCCTCGGAATAAAAGCTATAAAATATACGAAAGCTGTTCAACCCACAGTAACAAATGCAGCATAAAATATTTATGAACCTCCGATAACAGCTTCGTTTTCGGAAAATATTTTAAAATTCAGGATTCATTTTGAAGTTTATACCTGACACTAGTAAAACAAGGTCGCCTCTTTATAAATATGAAACACTCCGGGTGCCTGCATAAAATTTTCCTTAGCCTACGCTTCCATATTGTATCACGAACCACTTTTTTAATAGAATATGCTTAGAGCTCTGAGTATTACAGTTTCCGTTGTCATGAATAATGCAGCTTGAGCACTTCAATTGAAATTAAGGAAAAATTACGTTCGCTAATAGATACCGCAGTAAACGGATAGATTATTTATCGTGCTGTACGATAGTGAATAATGTACGACGCATAGGAATAGATAAATAATGAATACACCCATGAATCATTCAAATTTTTACGGCGTTTAAAATGGTATGGTAAGTGTGGATATTTTGTAAATATTTGCGGAATGGGAAAAATCTCACTGGGGTTCTAAAATAAAGCTTGGAAAAATACTCATAGCTAAACATATTAAATACTTATTTCATTAATATATTCGTTAGAAAGCTAAATTACTTATAATAATTCAAATGCTCATAGAATAGTTTTAAATGCAATTTTAACGTGAATTTGGATTTGAATTTATTACTTTTCAAAGTAAGGACAGGAATGTGTGTGTGTTTTTTTTTATTCAGGTTTATTATAAACTTGATTTTATAATAAGGTGGGATGAAATTTTTACTTTTAGAATTTTAAAAATATCTAAATGGAAAAAATGTTCTATGGTGAAACTTTATGGATCAAAATGCCATTTTTCTGAAGAAATGTTTAATGAGGTACAGATGTGCCATCAAATAATTTTGACTTGTGATTATTGGGAATAAAATAGAACTAAATACTAACAACTCTATTTACTATGAAACAACACATTTTACACTGTAAAGTAGTAAATGGTTTAGTTATACGTATAATTCGAATTAAAGAAACATTAATGTGACTTCTGTTGTTGCAGATTAGATGAACAATAACTTATATTAGGATATTAAGATGCTACTTTTTGAATTGTATTCTGAATTGAAGTCATCTGCCAAACGGTTCTACGCAAGTCTTTAATGTTATTCATCTCTAAAAATAAGGACTCTGGGCATAGATAGATTAAAGTGTTGTTACAATAGCATATGGCCCAGCTTCTTCAAACAGTTAAATGTGTCTGGAATCGAATTCCATATTCTTAAAATATCGTTACTAGCATGTTGTTAGTTAGTATTTCTATTTCAATCAATTTCAACTTTTTCCTTGTTTCAATAAATTTTTGAATCCTTATTGAACTAGACTGGAAATCAATAATTTGCATTTCAAATTCTTCAATTTCTAACCAATCGAATTGAGACAAGTTCTGTTTATCAATTGAAGTCATATCAGGGTACATAATAAACTTAATCATTTCCGATAATTCTTTGAACCGAGAAAATTTGGCTGAAAATTCCCTGATTGAAGAACTAATTATAGAAATAAATTCTTCAGTATCTTTTTCTTCTTCTAATTTCTCATGTACATCTAAATTTTTGTGATATTTTTTTTTCAAGTTTGGGAAGTACTTTTAGTTTCTTGTAATAATAATTACAAACACAATAACAAACGAATGTGCTACGGGCCTCCGTGACTGGTCACTCGGGTTTGTTCATAATACTTTATAGGGAACTTTGTTATTTTGAACTAAAATACAAATCGTTTTGATCGGTGTTGTACCCAAA
The DNA here is from genome assembly GCA_019973975.1 of Trichonephila clavata. Taxonomy (NCBI): domain Eukaryota; kingdom Metazoa; phylum Arthropoda; class Arachnida; order Araneae; family Nephilidae; genus Trichonephila; species Trichonephila clavata. The sequence continues at coordinate 44,797 of BMAO01019943.1, read as the reverse complement.
ATATTGTTTCGCGTGCCATTGGTTCGCCATTCCTGTTCTATGGTATATAGATAAAGGAAAAAAAACTATGTTAAGTTTTTTTGCAAGGAGAAAAGGGCTTAGGTATTTTAGTTTTTTCATGGTGAAAGTCAATGCAATTTTTGTTAAAGTGTATTTAAGTTTTAGTACTTTTTAACATTTATTACGATAAGAGGACACATACTAAATAGTTACAAGAAAAAACATCAGGTACATTTAACAGTGTTTTTAACATTGACTTTTAAGAATATAAAAACCTACTGTTGAAAGTGTTATATGCACGATTAAAGCGGAAGACGGAAAACTGCTGGGATCGGACTGCGGAGCGACTGTGCCTTTGAAAGAGAGCTTATGCTATGAAATGTTGCAATGACATACTGACTACTCAGTACTCACTAATCAGTGCTACATTACTTGAATTATTTATGAAGAACAAATATCTTGATTAAAAAATCATGCAATTATATAACTAAGTCTTTTTCCATTATTTTCTAGCATTCAACCCCTTTGTGGCAATATTAAGTTTTGAAATTAATTTTTTAAACTATTTTTTCTCCTAATCTCCATATTATTGAACATCTTTTCCATTTAGATACATTCCATTTAATTATAATTTTTTATACATAACCCCTATCCACCTTATTGTATACCATTCTACTCTAATTTCAAAAGAGGAATCAACAATTGTATAGAAATAACCTTGATAAAGGGAAATGAGAATGCAAATCTCAAAAAAGATCATTACATATGCCGCTTAACTGTCTTGTAGCACAAAAAAAAAAAAAAAAACCTACAAATAATTCAAAAAGGATAAAACATATGTGCACGTATTTTGAAATGCCTAAGTTAGGCCTTTTTAATTTGATTACCTATGCAGTAAGAATTTTATTAAATGACAACAAAGAAACTTCGACTTTGATTGAATAATCATATGACATCTAAATAAACAATAAAACATTAATGTAAAATGAAATTGCACTTCTTTAAAATATTTACCATATCCGACTTCCAACGTAGAATTAAATTTAAATCATACATTTTTCCATTAAAAGAAAAGCTTGAAGTTGAAACAAGAAAAAAAAGTAATGTACATCAAATATATGTTTATGAAAATTTATGTATTCAGTTTTCATTTAAGTTCTCATGTTTTCTCATTCAGAAATATATTTTTCAATTTGTATGCAATACGTTCTACTTTTGCTTGGTTTACCGCTTTCTGAGAATTTCTCATAATAGTATTTCAAGTAAAAAATTCATTTAAAAAGTATTAAAGTATGAAAATTTAACTAATTACGCATAAACTTTTTATTTACACATTGTTCAAAGCCAATTACAGAAATATGTAATTAATACAGTTTACTGTACGGAATTTTTATAAATATTTGTACCTTTATACAATTGTTAAGATAGAAATAAACCAGTTTTATTAAATAGATTTAGCACTTATCCAGCTTTCAAAGAAACTTAGATACACTTCAAGAAAATAACGAACTATTTCACCTGCTTATTGCCTTATTATATTAAGCTATGTGTCGATGCAGTTTTTTCATGCTTATTATCATATTATATCAAAATATATTCAGGATATAAAATAAAACTCTATATTTACTCACATCTATCTTTTTTCCAATACATCTAGATATTTAAAGGGGAAAACGACTTTCTCACTCATCACAATATCTACGGAATTATTAGACCTACAAACTTGAAATTTGGTAGGCATGTTACTTTCGTGGGGTAGCAATTCGCTAAGAACGGATTTTGTGAAAATCGACAACCAAGGGGAATTGCAAGGGCTTAAAAGCGTTATAAATCTATATTCCAGCTTTGAAATTATTATACTTAAAGACTGGAAATTTGGTAGGCATGTTCCTTTCATGGATTTTTCTCAAAATCCATTAAGAATAGATTTTGTGAAAAATTGACCTCCAAGTGTTGTTGCGAGGACATAAGTGCTTTATATAAAAAAGAAAACCACACGCACTTTTGTTTTTGAAGACCCAAATACTCGAAATTCGGTAAGCAAGATTCTTTTATTGAATAAAGATCAGCTAAGGACAGATTTTACGGAAATCGTCTTAATTGGGTGGAGGGAGCGGGATGTTACAAGGCGTGTTGATCAAAAAAATTCCCTTTATTCCTACATAATGACATTTGGTATGCATGTTTCTTTTCTTGAAATGAAATTAGCTAAATACGAATCTTACTTAAATCGATCATTAAAGTGCTTTATATAAAAAAATTTCCTTTTTTTCACTTATTGGTTTAGATTTCAAATTTGGCAAGAATGTTTATTTTGTTGAGTAAAGATCCACTAAAATTAGGTTTTACGGAAATCAACTTTGGGAAAGGGTATTAAGGGAGCATAAGAGGTCATTCTACTTCATCTTTAAAATTTTGAAATTATCATTTAGAAGTTCTGTTTTTTTTTAATCAAAGGTGAGAGTTATTACAATGTTTTTCAATATATATATATTATGAAGTTATTGAGAGTTATTACAATTTTTGTCAATATATATATATATATATATATATATATATGTGTGTGTGTGTGTGTGTGTGTGTGTGTGTGTGTGTGTGTGTAATAACATAGTGATATCTACTCATAATTCGAATCTCCTTTACTATTAACATGCAATTCATAAATTATACTATCCTAATTCGAAATGCGACTCAATTTATCTTTTTCTAGCGCATTAAATATTATGTTGGCATATTTATTACTAATTCGTTTGACCAATATATATATATAATTAGATCTAAAATTAAATCCCTAGTCCACTTCTAACTTTTATTTTCCTGTTACATCTTCAAGTATTAAATTTATTATCCAGTTCGGGAATGAAGAACACATGGCTTTAACAGAACTTCGCCACTCCGACCATTAATTTTTATTACCTATTATGTCATTCTTAAATTCTCAAGTATACCTCTTTAATAAGACATGTACTTAAAAAGACATTTGGCTTTTGAGTAGCCGCCAATTATGATATTTAACACGTGCCCGTCTCTCTCTCTTACAAATCAGATTCCAAAGTGATTTCATGGAATAAAGACAGTTCAAAATAAAATGTCTTGATGTTCACTCGAAAAACCACGACAAATATATATATATGAAATAGACGTGGCCGTTGAAAGGTATTCTTTATATGGTTACTATTAATTACGATTGATGTTTGCTTTGGCTGGAATTGACGACAGTCCTGTGATTATTCAAATCTGTTTATTCCACATCTTGAGCACATATAAACATGTTAAACATAAAGCATGAAATGGACAACACAGAACAAAGAAAACGAATGCACAATGAGCTGCAGCTACATGTTACAGCAAATACAGAAGCGAAAAGGGTTGGTCTTCAGGAATCTCGGTATTTATAGGCCGCTCAAATCACATGATCTGAGTGGGTGGATAGGTGTAGTTTAAAATACTCTCGTTAGGCGGCGTGTTAACTTATTAATAAAACGTTGGTCCTGAAGGGATGGACCATTGGCAATTAAAAGATATTTAAAAGGATTATATTAGTAGGAATTATTACATACATATATATATATATATATATATACCTTAAATTCCGGCGTATAACGCGCGCCTGTACTTTTAAGCTGTACATTTATTTTTAAGTATATTCGCCGTATAACGCGCACCCCCATTTTTACGAATAAATTTGAAATATACGTGTGCAATTCTTTTATGTTCGAAGTCACTTGTTCTAGTTATTATTCCAAGCTGTAGAAAAAAATAGAATACTTCTAGAGCTACAACTCTTTAAGTTCATAAAGAATGTTATTTCTCTTAAATAAACAGTATTCCGATATATAAATAATTCTAATTTTTCTGCTCATCTTCCGATTTTATTTTTGTGTTTAAAGGTTGCGTTATAAGCCGGATTTTACGGCATACAGATTTGTTCAGTTATAACATCTAAAGATCGTACTAAATTCAGAACAGTTGTTTTTAAAACTAACTGCACAAAAATTATAGAAAATTTGATTTTGTTTTTTGATTAGAATATAATAAGACAGATAATTAGTTTATTCATAGTTTTTTTTCCTCAAAAACTGACATTCTTTGTAGATAATTTCTATAACGCTTAATAAAGCAAAATAACTCTTAAAACATCGATGTGAGAACAGTTTATTATCTACCTCATTAATCATTTTATTTCTTTGATATTTATCCTGAATTTTATAAAATTTGCATGAAAATATTAAATGCAAATAACATTCTCTTATCGAGAAATTCCTTTTTGATTATTTCACTCAGCAAAATTATTTCAACTTGCTCATGTAAATTCTCCTGATTTATTTTTACATAAAGTTCGACTAATAAAATTTTTTTAAAGAAAATAAAACACTGTACCTAGAAATAGACAGCAGGGTATACACGTTTTTAGTTTCATGTTCCTGTCTCTCATATCACTTTAATACAATAGTAACATAAAGACTAATTGTTTCATTTACGAAAGGATGCATATTCACCATTAAAGAGAGAACATTTCGAAATATATTTTCACACTCCTTACCGACAGTGCAGGTTTGAACAGACAACTGTAATGTGCTAAAACAATTAAAATGCAGGAACGGGGGAGATACGAATATTCAACAGTTTATCCCTCCACCTGAATGGCTGTTTGATAGAGCTCCCGGCTGTTCTAATGTCTAAATGAATGCGCCGTTTTCGGGCTAAACGGTGCTCTTCCGTATTCGAAAGCTCGTTACAATCGCCCCCCGTAATTGCAGTCCATCTGTCGAGATTGTAAACAAAGCTCTGGTGTCTTCCCTTCATCCCTCTGCAGGAGGTGAATGAATGGACCATTTGTCATACGATGGTGAAAGGAGAGAAAGATATTCGTTTTCATCTAGGGATGTTTGTAACTTACCGAGTGCTTTACGCTTATAGAGAGAGCATTAAGATAGAAGATTTTGGGGGTTACCATAAAAATGTTAGCCTTAAGGGGGTTCACCCATGTGATGGCCTGGTTTTTAAGAATTTTTTTGACGACCAGTAAAAAGTTAGAGCTTTAGATTTTTTGTCATTTATTTATACGTATTTTCAGAGTATGTATACATGTTTAGCCAAAACTATCCAATAGAACATGACTTATTGCGCTCTGAACACACCCGCCTCGAAAAAATGGACGCTCACTTCCTCCGCGATTCTGGCTGATTGGCTTCTCTGAAATAAAAAAAATTAATGGCGTTTTAATCAAAAGTTTAAGAACACAGAATGGGCTATACTCAATGAAAAATATCAAAAATTGGATTTTTGGTAGACCTCTGAAAAAAAGTTTCGAGATTCATGGATTTTTGTTATGTTTTTGTTATAAAAAAGAAAAATTTTAAATTTTAGAATGATCATAGTTCATTTGATGCATTTATATGTGCTGAATCTACCCTTTAAATTTGAAGTCTTTTGGTCAATCCGTTCTTGAGATATGATGGAGGAAAGTTTGAAAAACACAGTTTTGAGAAAAATGCGTTTCAAGTTTCCAGTCCGATTAAAACAATGAAAATTTAAACTTAACCTCAACCTGCGATACCTGGTGGCGAAGACTAAAACAAGTTCAACGAAAGGTTCATTAGCTATAGATATTTCTTTTTAAACGTCCACAAACTTGTATGAAAGTATATTTGAATAGAAGGGTCAATGGTATGAAGCCGACTGTATGCAATAGGCCCAGCCTTCGATTGTCAACTCAATGCTCCGACCAGCTGCACTTCTAACACTTGCTTCTTTATAACGACTTCGAGTTTTAAAAAATTCCTTTAACACCGTATTCTAGACATATTAAGAAATCAATTTATGGGAATTTTTCTTTTTGATTTTTTGGACTCATCACATGGGTGATGAGTCCAAAAGTGAGTGGGTGATGAGTCTACCCTCTTAAGGCATCCGACAACCCTAAAATTGTGAACTTAGCCAAAACTGACAAATTGTTTTTATGATTTTTTTTTATAGGTCATCTTATTATTTTTATAAAAAATACCAAGTACATTATTTTCCTCTCACTAAAACAAACACTACAAGTGTTTTAGTAAAAGCACATGCCATTACTTTAAGCAAGATGTCATACTTTAAACTGCGTTTGACTCGAAATGTGATTTTTCGAAAATAATCAAACGGGGCTAAACAAGTTTTGAAAATAATTAACTGAATTTTTTTTGTGTATGTTCTGTAAAATTGTAGAAGCGTTTTAACTTTAAAATTTGTCAATCACCATTTTACTACAAAATTTACAAAGTTAATATAATCACTGTTTTTTAAGCAATTTCATATAATAACTAAATTAAAAAGTGCTTTAGTTTTTGTAAAGAAAATATCTCTTATCCTGAAGATCGGTTTAAAAATAAATAACACACCAACATATGAGAATTGATAAATTGAAAATTTGTTCATAAACTTTTGGTACAGAAAGGACCCCGTTTATGTTGTTTTTTGTAAATTTTTACTAATTGTTTCTCTTTTATTAATAATAATTTCTCTTTCTCTTCTTAATTTTAGCATATTTTTTTCTTCAAATGCACTAAACAAATAAAAAAAAAACCACGAAAAAATACCCATATCTCCATTTCTTAAAAAAAAAAATAATTTTGGAAGTAGTCGGATACCCTAAGTGTCTTTTTTTACGTAATTCTAAGGATAATTGTTTTACACTGCTGGCCACCGTAAATGCAACACCAAGAAAGACAAGAAATAGCACAACAAAATTTATTTTGTAGATAGCATGTTGACCAATTATCAAATGATTAAATTTATAGACTTCTGTGAAGTGTGGCTCCTGCCAGAATCAGTAGCCAGATTAGCCGCCATTGTTAGAGATCACCGCTGCAACACGCCTCGGCATTGATTCAACGAGACTTTGGATGTGCTCTTAGGGTACATAAGACCAAGCAGCTTCCACACGTTGCCAAAGTTGATCTGGTGTGGCAGCTGGGTCAATATTGAGACCACATGTTTTCTATCGGCGAAAGATCCGAACAGCAAGTCGACCAGGGAAACAATTCAATCTGATGATTGACGAAGAACCTTTGGACAATGCGTGCCATGTGTGGTTGCGCATTATCCTGTTGAAATATGGCTGTGGCCAAGCCCTGAAGGTAAGGAAGGACAACTGGCTCCAACACCTCGGAGATGTAGGGCAAGCTGTTTAAAGTACCGGCAATGCGTAGTCGAGAAGTGCGAGAGTGATATCCAATACCGCCCCATACCATAATACCCGTTGCAGGACCAGTGTGGAGGTGCATAACGCAGCTGTTCAGCATCCTCTCTCCACGGTGTCTCCAGGCTCGAATCCGTCCATCGTGGTGTTGCAGACAGATGCGGGACTCGTCAGCAAAGACAACTTCATTCCATTCTGCCGCCCACATCCTTCTTTCATCGCACCATTGGCGGCGTAGACGTCTGTGGTTCTGCGTCAAGGATAGACCACGCAATGGACGTCTTGCGGACAGACCACTCTGCTGTAAACGGTGTCGAATGGTACGTGCAGACACTGAATAATGCGTTACAGACTCAATGGGCTGTGCTATGGTTCGTGATGTGACTGAGCGATCCGTCACTGCCATGTGCACAATTTGCCTGTCCTCACGTGAAGTGGTGCACTGAGGTGGATGCGATTGACCACGTCGGTCCGTCGTACCTTTCTGCATCCGACGGTCACATATCCGTATTACAGTTGTTTGGTTTCGTCCAACATGACTACCGATTTCCATGGAAGATAATCCACAATGTCGGTAGGCCACTATCCTTCCTCTGTCGAACTCGGATACTTGATCAAAAGTTGATCGCTGTTTTCTACGAGACATAACTGATCGTTTGTTGAAAAAAACTACAAGAAAAACACAATTGCAGAACTTGAAATCGTCGAAATCTCCAAGCCTTAAATAGCGCTTTGAGGTGGCGCCACAGGCGTGCGTGATGTGTGTCTGCGTTAAAATTCTAATCATTTGCATATCTCACCTCCGCTAATGCGTGTTGTAAATTTCATGTTATTTGCGTGTTTCCTTCAGGGTGTTGCATTTACGATGGCCAGCAGCGTATTTACTAAAAATGGGTATTTATTAAAAATGTATTTATTTATTAAAAATTGACACTTTCATTATAGAGGTTGTTGTTAAGATTTAAACAACTTAAAATATTACCATGTTTTGGAATACATGGACATTTACAGAAAAATTCCTGTTCTCCGGAATAGTCAAAATAGCAGAGAAAGCAATGGAAATATTTTTTTTTAATAATGAAAATTAGAATAACGAAAAAAATTGTAATTTTATGGGAAATGCAATACCGTAAGCATAAAAGATTTTAGGAATAACCACAATTGCTTATAGACTTCACGAAATCTGCTACATGCCTTTTAATAGTAACACATATTTTGGAATTTTCAGAATATGTGTCAGCATTGGGTATATATGAACAGATAATAAATTGGTATATATACATAAGGAAATTGAAATTTTAATTATATGAAAAAATATTCCTTTAAGAAATCCAATCTCCCTGGAATTTTTAAACATATACTGGAATATTATGTGTATGAACACTTTACAGTGTTTCTGTTTAGAAATACTGCATTTTTAAGAATTTTTAGAATGTCTGAAACATTACGACTATGGGAATTTTTCAGAGATCACCTTCGAGTTACTCGAAGAATTCCTTAAATATTAATGTTGAAAATATTCTAGCAATTAAGTTTAAATTTTGATGCCATGGTACGAATTCTTAACTAAAAGTACCATGAGAATGATTACATTAGCAAGTATTTATCAGATGTATACATTTATCAGCCAACGTACAGTACTCCTTTAAGTAATTCGAAGAATTCCTTAAATATTAATGTTGAAAATATTCTAGCAATTAAGTTTAAATTTTGATGCCATGGTACGAATTCTTAACTAAAAGTACCATGAGAATGATTATATTAGCGAGTGTTTATCAGATGTATACATTTATCTGCCAACGTACAGTACTCCTTTAAGTAATTCGAAGAATTCTTTAATTATTAACGTTGAAAATTTTCAAGCAATTAAATTTAAATTTTGATGCCATGGTACAAATTATTAACTAGAAGTACCATGAGAATTATTACATTGGAGGGCATTTGCCAGACGTATATATTTATCAGCAAAAATACATGAAAAATAAAAATAATAATAAAAAAATCTCGTTCAATGAAGTCGTTTTTGCAATATAAGTTACAAAAACTTCAACATAGCAGAGAAGAAATAATAGTGAAAAAGGTATTTTAAATAAATTCTGTGTCTATCTTAAATTGGATTTTATTTGCTTACCCAACATAAATTATTTAATGAGTGTTATTTATGACATACACTCCCTTCCAAAATTAAGCACGGAGAGGAAAATGCTTTTTTCCAGAAGCCAATCAGAATTGAAGAGGATGCAATTCGCTGCAGAGGTAGATGGAAGTATGCAAATATGTTAAGTAACAGCCAATCGTGCTTTCATGTCAAGAAATATGCAAAAAGAGCAGTCTTATGAGAAGCCAGCTTTATGAAGGGTTACAGAAGTTGTTTGTAAGTGCTGATAGAAGGTGTTTAAAACTTTCGTACAATTTGTTTTCAAGACATACGTGTTTCTATGACTTCCAGAAAACGAATGAAAGATTTTGAGCGCTGGCGTGCTGTGGGGCGAATTGAAGCAGGACAGTCGATCACAGACATTGCTCTTTTCTTCGACGTTCATAATTCTGTAATTTCACGTTTATGGAAACAATTCCAACTCACACAGACAGTTGTCCGAAGGCCCGTAGACGGTAGCTCAAGGGTTACAACCCCCGCGGAAGATTGATATATTGCTATTGTAGCCAAGCGGAATCGCAGAGCAACCTCCACACGTGTGACATCTATGGTTACAGCGTCCATTAGTAAGGCTATATCTGCAGCTACTGTACGCTGACGTTTACATATGAATGGACTGTATGCCCGGGTACCTCGAATTTGTGTTTCTCTATTCATCCAATCAAGAGGGGCGCGATTAAAGTGGTGCCGGAAACATGGCATTTGGACTGTGTCTAACTGGGGCAATGTCGTGTTTACTGATGAGTCAAGATTTGCTCTGGAGCCAGATGTGTATAAGGATAGGCGTGAACAAGGAACACGCAATCAGCCCCAAAACATCCCCGAACATCACGCATTCCGAGGCGGAAGCACTATGGTGTGGGCAGGGAGGATACCACACCGACCTGCACATTTTTAAACGGGGTTCTGTGACGGCTGTCCGGTATCGAGATGAAGTCCTAGAACCCATTGTGAGATTGTATTCTGCAGCAGTTGGCCCTACTTTTGTTTTAATGGACGATAACGCACGTCTCCATAGAGCTGACATCATCGGTGACTACGTGGAGAGTGAAAGGATTGCGCGTATGGCGTGGCCAGCATATTCGTCCGACCTTAATCCCATTGAAAATCTTTGGGATGCTCTCGGCCGTGCTGTATCTTCACGTTTCCCACCTCCAGCCACTCTTATTGAGCTGGAAACTGCTCTACAAGAAGAATGGCGATTGCTTAAGTCTGCGGTGGTTGACCACCTAATTGAAAGCATGGTCAGAAGGTGTAAGCTTTGCATACAGATGAGGGGGGATCACATACCCTATTAATGTCCTTTTTTCATTTTATGCAGTTTATTTTCACTTTATACATAATTCTTTTTAAGTCTCCAGTATGACATTATCTGATAACTTACAAAAATTTAATATTGTTTTAATTTCTGTATATAATTATTGATATTGTTTTATGTATAAATATATATGCTACTTTACTGCCAAATTTTGTGTCAATCAAAGCAGTATTTGTTGATTTTTTGCATTTTACATCTTCGTGCTTAACTTTTGGAAGTGAGTGTACTTTTGACTATGAGCATCAATCATTACAGCAGCATCAAAATGGGAGCTAATAAATACACTTGACTAAAAAACAAGCAATCAGAATCTTTTACGTAACTCTTTCTTCTTGACAGGATAGCAATTCTCTATGTGGTATTCTGCTTCCAAAATGAAACAACTATGAAAGTGACGCTACGCGGTCAGATGAGCGTACTAGAGAGAAAAGGGATGTCAGATACTTAGATCAATTGACTAATTTAAATAGAATAAATCCAATAAAATTCATTACAATATATATATATATATAGTAGTTTTAATGAATTTATACTAAAATTTACATTTCGGTAGGACTTGACTGCAGTTACAAATAAAGAAGCAGCTGAATGGCTGGGATTTGGTCTCCACCGGCTTTTATTTCCTGCTCGAATAATGAGATAGTTTGCAATGTAATTGAAAAGATAGATAGAGATAGATACAATGTAATTTCTAATTCTATTATAAAAGAGAGTATTTACAACACTAATCTAATACACTTACAAAGTAAAAATGATTGCCTTTTTCACTATCCAGACTCTTTAGAAGGCCATATGTGTTTATCTCATGACCCAAAACACAACAATTGGGGACTCGGTATAGAACCCATTACGAACAAAATACAGCACACACACCTTCACACACAAGCAAATACACACAAGCACACACTCATAAGGACGCATACAAGTAAACACACACAAGCACGCACATATGTACACGCCTGCACACATGCCCACACACGCTTCCACAGTGTTCAAAATAAAATCCTTTTTTTTTCGTGGATATTTATATATATTAATCTAATACACTTAAAAATTAAAAATTATTGCCTTTTTCACTATCTAGACTCTTTAACAGGTAATATGTGTTTATCTCATGACCCAAAGCACAACAATTGAGCGTTCAGTATAGAACCCATTACGAACTAATACAACACACTCAAGCACACACACACTCACACGCCCATATATGTATTGAGCTTTAAATTCAAATAAGTTAGTAACATATGAAGCAAATAATATACTATATCTTATTACATTTAAATAAAACAGGCTTAGATGCGTATTGTTTCTGTTGATATAAATACGTTCATTTAAATATTAAAAGTATTTCAGAACTGTAGATTAAGCCCGAATGCTTTTACATATTTATAAAAATAAAATAATTCACATTCTTTGTGATTTGAAATGAAATACTTATTGTTGATATTTTAAAAATGCAATATTTAATTTCTTATTTATTTCTTCATTACATAGAATATCAAGAAACTATTACTAAATAAGAAAACAGAACTACAGATACTTTTTATAGTCTTTTTTAGCGTACTTACTTTAATTGTTTTATTTTGAAAGTTCCTAAAAACTACAGACCACTTTCGATTAAATTTAGGCCATTGGAAAAAAAGTCTCATGACCCGAGGCTCTTTCTGACTGCATGCAATCCATTAACTGAAGGTTAATCGTTTCGATTAATTATCCTAGATTAATGCTACAAATCGGGAAATTCGGCATACAAAGATGGAATTTTAATGAAGATGGAACACGAAGCTACTTTTGCTAATCCCTGAAATCTTTTTCCATTAATCCATTCTGAAGAGGAAAGTTTGAACGTGCAATGATTATATATATATGTATATATATACCATTTTCTTATTAGCAGAAAAGTAAAGTAGAGGAACTAAATGAAAATAACTAGAGTTAGGACAGCAATGTGAACTAAAAATAAGTTCAACATTTTTTTAAGGATTTTAAATGAAGAAATTTGTCTTTTTGTTGCATAATATCACCAACCAAATAACTAACGATTTTCAATATAGCCCTTTTTTAATGTTTGTAGGAATTAATTCCTATATATTTATTTTCTCCTTTTTGCCGAGAGCTTAATTTGCTTACATTAAAAATTTGAGAAGACAAAGCAGCTGTCGTGCGTAAATACATATTCTCTGTAACTTAAATGTAATATTTTTTTAAGCAATTTCAAAAATTTTCAAAAGTATTATACTTACTGAAATGGAATTTAAAAAGGTTTAGAATTTTTACTTCTAGCAATTTACAACTTTAAAAAAAGAGAGAAAGACGTTTTTTTTATACCTATCTTCTTTTTAACTATCTTTAAATTCTATGTTCAAAACCTCATGTATTACCAAATGTCTACATATTTATTTAGAGACTTTGCAAATAGTTCAAGTTAATTTTTGTAGTCTTGTTGAGATGGTGCTATAGTAAGCATTGTATCGTTTAAGAAAGCATTCTTGTCATATCTGTGTGATTATGATAAAAAATCAGCACTTTCTTTACCAATTGGCCGTTCTGTATCTCTTGTGCATGTAATCAAATATTGAACAAAATCATATTTCTTTTTAAAAAATCGTTTAATTTGCATCATTAGATTTTATTAGATTTTTATTTAACTCCATATATTAATATTTCGTTTGAGGAACATTTTTAATGAAGAATTTCTGGTTTATAGATTTTTTTTTTATTATTTTCAATAACTATCGCACATTCTGATAAGTAAATAATCTATTTTAATAAAGAGTTCGATACACACAAGCATATTTAAAAATCTAAATTTTTCCTAATAAATTCCTTAACGTTTGTTATTGAGTAAAAAATTCAATTTAAAAATATTTATTGCTTTTTCCTTACTATTTTTGTAAAAGTACATATTTATATAGTTTTCAACTGAATTTTCTAAACTTCTTGTTATATCTAAAATCCAGAGCCTATATAGTGTTTTATGTACTTAGAGTTTTTAACTTTGAAAGTAGATCATTAAAACTAGAAAACAAAAAACAATTTGCAAAGTTTTTCTTAAATAATTGACTTTGAAAACTTTGAAAGGAGATTATTTAATGAAATCTGTAAGAAGGAGAAAAGCGAAGATATATGTCTGAAAACAGTCTAAAATCTGACAGGAATAATTTTTTAAAAATGAAAACTAGAAGTATTTAGAAAAATATGTCTAGCTTGTTTTCTCCAACGTAAAAAAAGAAAGTTTCAAAAACATGTGGTACTTTAATCAACAAATTAAAATTAATTTTTATTGAAAATGAATAAAAAATCGCTTGTACGTATTTAAAACTTTCTGATTTAATTTCCCAGATCAGTAGGAATTGTTTTTATTAATATCCAAAGTAGAAAAAATTTTGTTTCAAAAATTCAAATTTTTTGTTGGTTTCATATCTCGCATAAATTTTATACAATGAATAGCTCACAATTTCTTTAAATATTAGATTAGAATCAAGACGAAATATTAATAATAAATAATCTCATAATAATTCTCTGTTTAAAAATTATTTCTGGACTGTTACTTTTTAAAAACTAATTTTAATATGTCATTTTTAAAGTAATTTTTAAAAATTATTTTGTAAACTATCTTTTTTATTGAAGATTCTTCTGAACATTTATTGTTTAACTGTGAATAGAAATTGTGATTTTATTTCTCAGCATAATTTCTTAATATATATTTCCTGATATATTCAAAAACTTCTACCTGAATACAAACTAAATTCATGATAACGTAAGAAAAATGGAATTACCATATAAATATCTTAGCACGAGATATGGAAAAATATGTAATACATATTTTATATTTCCTATTGAGAAAGAAAAGTATTCATATATTTAAAAGAATACAAAAGATCGATTTTGAACATTTTAAATGCATTTAAGAATTAAATTTATAAAAAAGCATTTTTATAAAGAGGCTACATACCGCAATAAAATAAAACCAAATTTTTGCTTAAAACAATTGTTATAATGAACAAGAAAAAACTATTATTTATTACAAAGTAAATATTTGAATATTTTAGTTTTCTACTTATACAAACACAGGCCCGAGGTTCAAATCCTGGGCACTGCAAGGTTGACTTCAATGGGTCAATAAAATGAGTACCAAGCATGCTTGGGAATTTAACATTGGGGGTCTTGCGTCAGACTGACCTCCTGACCGGAACATCTACTCATCTACCTAAGGGCCCAAGGTCGCGTATACTGAGTTGGACACAGTAGGCCCTGGGCCTCATGTCACTGAGTTAAGTTACTTATACAAATTCGTCTTTCCATATTCTCCACTCTGGCAATAACGAAAAAAATTAAATATTGATATTTGCTTTTATCTCTGTTTCTTACGCTACTCTCATTTTTATATTATGTTGATGAATTACATTTTCTTACATTAGCTCACAGCTTAACCTTCCATATCGATAAAGTAATATGATAATGTGAATGAAACAAAAATTTAGTAAATTATAAAATAAGTACAAGAATTTCCTCTTTTATCTCTCTCTCTATCAATCTGTCTATATATATAGAGAGAGAGAGAGAAAGAGACGGCAAATTGGGCTTATGCAATTTATCAGCTTTAGTATTCAAGGCGGCTTTGAATACTGCTCAACAAAAAATTTAAAATTTATGAGCCTACAACTAAAAATATCAACAATAGAATTACAAATACAATTTTAATAAGCAATTTTTGGATCCGTGATTAATTTTTGAATTTAATGCTATGTTTTAACAATGAGAGATACAAAAAAAAAATCATTCCAAAATTTACTCTACTCTATGCGTGCAATAATTACATTATATATGTTTATTTAAAGTTATTGTGTACGCTTGGTATTGATTTTTCGACATAGGTGATCCTGCTTCTTGTTTTTACGAAGCATTACAATAGTAAACAGCAGTTTTCAAGGATAAAATATTAGAATCTTAGAAACTAGATTAAAATTTTTAATAAAATTTAGCTATTTGAACAAGTTAATATATGGAAGGTGATGTTCCTTAAAATAATATTAAACATCTCACTAATATGATGTAGCGCTATTTTGTTTTTTTAGCTTCATAAAAATTCCCAAATTAATGTTTATATTAATATAATATGTTGATAATAAATATTCTATGTTTTCTTCGCTCATTAACAAACTTATTTTAAGATTTGTATTTTCACCGAAAATGAGAAAAATAAAATTTAATACTTTAGATTAATACTATCACTTTTTTGAAATTATTGTAAAACTTATCGAGCAAATCAGATAATTTAAAATGATATTTTGATAAGAATAAAAAGGCAAATATATATATAATTACATAATAATTAATTAAGAATTATTTTCAATGAAAATTTTGACTTGAAATTTTATATGTTTTCCAAAAAACTACCTAATTGCAAATTTATTAAAAGTACATAAAATTTTCTTCACTAACAAATATTCATTTATAAAATTAATTGTTTAAAAAAGTAATAGAATTAATTTATTTACACGCTCTAAAATCATCATTCTTTTAAAAATAAAATTCCTAGGACATGTATTTGAGAACCAAAATCCATTTGAGAAACAAGAAGTTTTTTTTATAAAAGTTAATACTTTTACCAGTTCTTTTAATTTTTTATGGCTGGTTATAGGTTTACATCGAAATTAGCGTTGCATAGAAATTACTTTTAAAAAATATCAATTCACGAATATGCAAGACTTCAAATATTGAAAAATATTGATTATTAACAAAATGAAATAAATCTTATTTTAATTTTCCAGCTACTTGCATTTATGAGAATGTAGCTTGGATACAACTGAAATTACTTTTTACGGCAATAATAGTAGAATGTTCAATTTGGCGAATTTTATATAACCGGCACTGTTCAAATCGAACCATATTTTAAATCTTGATTTTATTAAAAAGTCATCACATGTAGAATAATTGGGGCAGTTGCTCTCTTTAAATAGTGTACGGGAGTTGGATCAGAAAATCATAGTTTGTGCTGTGTAGAAGTTAAAAAAGTGAAATATATCGACTCATATATTTTATAATGGGTAGATCGAAAATTTTGTTTCAGAATTTAAGATCGGATGGGCGGAAAAGATGCTCTCTGGTACATAGATGGATGGAAAATAAAATAAAAAACTAATTTTTATGTTACGTACTGCCACAAGGGAAATGAAGTTTAGGTATTTAATTGGTCTCATCAAGGGTGTTACTTTCATTTCTAGGGCTGAAAATATAAACAATTTTCAAATAAATATAGTTGTTCGAAATTAAAATTAAATAATTCGAATATCTTACACATTATTTATAAAGAAATGGTGCTTCAGAAAAGTGTAAAATGCTTGAAGTATAATCATAATTTAAAAATTTATAAGCATATGAAAATAGGTAACATTTCTGTAAGAAATATTAGTTAAGTTTTGCGTTGCGCATCGTATTTTTTAAAATAGTTTACTAGCAATAATTTGATTTATGAAGTTAAATGTATCCTTATTACACTCTAGCTATTTTTTATAAATAGAATTACAAATTATATATTTAAAAAAAATAAAAAATCATAATTTAAAAATAAATTGAAATTTCAATATTTTTCAAATATTTTTAAATACAAAAGATATATAATACTAAAATTAAGTAGGGTTTAAAGAGTAGGATACATTTTATAATTCTATAAAGTTTTATATATCAAAGGCTACTATTTTAGAAAATAGCATGCGCAACGTAAAATTTACTTAATATTTATTACAAAAATGTTTCTTAATTTCCTATGCTTACAATTTTTAAAATTATGATTAGATTTTAAACATTTTGTACATTTTAAGACCTCGTTCCTTTATAAAGTATGTGTGAAAGATTCGAATTATTTAATTTTAATTTCAAAGAATTATATCTATTTGAAAAGTGTTTGTACTCCCCCCCCCCCGAGACGAAGTTAATACCCCTCAGACTTCTTAAGTTTTTGTTTATGGTAAAAAATCAAAGTAATTTAAAAAAAGAAAAACAGGCATTTTAATACTTTTTAACATTTATTGGTATCAGAAAGCAACTACATAGTTGTAACTAGAAAAAAACACACATTAGTTCAGTTTTCAACTTCTAGTTGAATCTTGAATTAAAACTTATAATAAAAATTACAGTGCAAGAAAAAGTGGAATAAACTTGGATCGGACTCGATGGTATGCGGAAAGAGAACTGGGGCCCTGAAATATTGCAATGTTGTTCTCTACTCAGTACACATTTATCAATAATAATCGCTTTTGGTTATTTTATACTGTAGAGAAATAATTTAATTTTGAGTTTTCAATCATCTAACCATAATTTAGTCTTTTTTCATTTTTTTGAAAACTCAACGTCTTTGTGGCAATATTAAATTTTGAAATTATTTTTTTAAATTATTTTTCTCCTAATCTCCATACCATAGAATTGGGGCCTTCAACCTTTAACGCTCAAGGATCATATCAATAAATCCACAATGAATCGTGGGTCATTCGTGGGCAATATTTTCAGTAATATTAAATGAGAAATGAAGGTTTATTTTACTAGAGTACAACTAATTTTGAGGGTGTTACAGATTTGTATATATATATATATATATATATATATATATATATATATCGGTTTCAAAAACGTTAAATGGAAGTCTAATTAAATTTCTTTGTGTGTTAAAGATAAAAGTCCACCGTTTTTTCCTGATAACTTCTGAGATGTTATGCAGTCAATTTTTTTTACATTTACAATTATTTAAGATACAATAAAATTATGAGAAATTTGTGTTCGTAAGAAAATATTATCTCAAATGGGTATCAAGGTTACCAATAAAATGTTTTAAATATCAAGATTAACAGAAAAATGACGTTTTTTACAACAAAAAGCAGACAATTTTTCCTGAACTTGCCTCAGATTCAAATAAAGGGCCAATAAAATGCCTTCAGTGATCTATTCGTGGATTGAAAACCCCTACCATCGAACATCTTTTTGCATAGGTAGGTTACGATGAACAATAATTTTTTTCTCTTCTTAACCGCGATCTTGTACATGTCCCTTGAATGTATCTAAAAAAACATATCTTAAAACAACACTTTTCAGTTTAATTTTAAATCAGAATTGATAATAAAACAAAAATTCCAATACATAAAATAACTATCCGCAATCTTTATAATTTACGGTTATTGAGCAAACAAAACACATGTCCTTAAAATTATTCATACAAGCTTATTCTTTAAAAAAGACTCTCAATGGAGATCGTTTGAATAAATTTCAAAGTAATCCCTAAATTGCATCCACTGAAACAAACTTTTGTGCATCATTTATTGGGAGCCAGTTAGCTGAATCCATTCCAGTGTCCGATAATGAGGGAAGCAATAAACGAAGAAAGAAATATTGATGAGTTCTTTCTTCGAACGCGTTAACCACAGAAGAAAGTAACACCTTAATTAACGGCGATCGAAGGAGATTTTCGTCGGTTTGATTCCGGACGTGACAAGTTAGATTGATAGAAATTGATTCGTTCTTATGCACCCTTAACAATGAATCTTAGGAAATCAGTGAGCAATTTTCTCTATTTATACCTAATTTTACGGTAAAGAAAAGGAAGATGATGATATCCAGAATTCATTTTGGTCTATATTGTCCCTTTTAATATTACGAATAAAAGATTTAAGTGCCCTGGCGTTATTTTATTTTATTGAGATGGTACTTAAAATCCAAGGAAATTAAGTTAAGTGTGTTTTAAAAAAGAGAGTAACAAAAAAAAAAAATATATGACTCTTTTAATATTTTTATAATATAGGCATGCAATGTTAAAACTGACATTCAATTTTCAGATAATTAGTAAGAATTGTATAGTGGGCTACCAAAATGGTTAATATTTAATAAGTTTTCCGATTAAGTTTTCAGAAAAGAAATATATGATAAATTTTTGAACGCTACTTAAATCGTATTTTAATTCCTTAACAAAGCTCACTCAAAAATAATGGAAATATAAATACTTATAATGATGTCAATATATATCGCAAAATAAAAATATAGACTCTTTTGAGATTTAATTTAATAATATAAATAAAAATAGAATAAATTATTTTAAAATTAAGTTAAAAATATGTCCTAGTTGAATATTTTATCCACAACTTCTCAGTTACAACCAAACCTTAAGATGATTCAATTGTAATAGGAATCATTAACAGTAGACTATCTAATTTGGTGAATTCAATTACCCGTTTTCATGCTGTTAATGCTAGTTTGATTACAAGAACTTCATTGGGTAATTGTCTGGAGAAATGATATATTCAGGCAATTAGAATGACAGCAATGTTTCTGGCACGCTTCCTTTCTGTTAATCTCTTATTTGACCCTTTATGATAGGACAACATGGATTTCTGAGGAGGTTTTTTTTCTCTAGGGCAGTGTATTTATTAAAATTTGGTTTTTTTCAGTATTGGGTTAGCAGTTTGGAAATTTTGAATATCAGGAGAAGAAAATAATTTATGTTCCTGCATTTTAGCCAGGGAAATAATTTTCTTTAAAGTCAACAGTTCAATGAAATATTATCATACGATTTAGGAATACAATACAATTATTCGCGGTGCTTTCTTATTTTAGTTTGTTTTAAATTGAAAATTAATTTTGAAAAAAAAAACTGTAAGAGAAAAAATTTCATAATTCTGAAATAACTAATGAAAATGTAAAAATTTTAGAACTCTAGAGCTCAAACATTGATGGTAGGCTTTCGTTAGCTTAAGAAACGATACAAAAATATACCCTAGTGTGATTATTTCTATTACTGTTCTATTTTCTAATTATTTTCCGTTACATATATGTAATTATTACTTCTAGAAATATAAACTTGCTATATATATACATAAAAAGTTTTAATTTAATTTAATAGTTAAGCATTTTGTTGCGTGATAAGTTTACAGCTAAACTATAAGTTTTTATTTTATGCGCGTATTTTATTTTTTACATATTTATCGAATAATGTTTTATATAGATTCTTCCCCTTTCCTTTTTTTAAACTAAAATAGTTAAAATGAGTTGTATAATACTAAATCTTTTAAAAATAAATCAATTGTTACTAAGTAACATATGTTTGTTTCTGATAAATGTTAATCTTCTGCTTCGTATTGAAATAACTTCTTTTGTTCGAGAATATCGGAAACAATAAGTGCTATAGTACTTTTTGACACATAATATTACAATAAGAAACTTAGAAATATTTTATACAATATTCCAGGAAGTATAGATAAATTTTGTTAATGATATAGAAAAACAAATGTTTTTTTATTTTATTCAAGTAACTCAAAAATTTCATAATAGAAGTTTATTATTAAGTTTCACAAACTGTTTCAACAATGACAGAAAAATGAGAAGGCATGGGAAGAAAAACATGGTTGCTATTATT
The DNA here is from genome assembly GCA_019973975.1 of Trichonephila clavata. NCBI lineage: Eukaryota > Metazoa > Arthropoda > Arachnida > Araneae > Nephilidae > Trichonephila > Trichonephila clavata. The sequence goes on along the minus strand of BMAO01019943.1, from coordinate 23,742 downwards.
TTCAAAGAAATTATTTTATATATATTCAAACAAAGTTTCAATTCAACTCATTTTCTAGAAATATCTCTAAGCATTGAGACTGACTGAGAAACAAACTTCTGTTAACTTAGGAAATTCACTAAAATTATGTTTAAAAAAATTCAATTTTATTGTTAATGAAATAAAATATTAATGAACTCTGCAAATTACTTAAAAATAATAAGCAATCAGAAAATATGAGAATCTAAAATGTAAGTTTAAAATTCAAATTTAAATACGTATATTTGGAACATTTTACTAATGTATTAACTAAAATGTGTATTTTACCATGCATTAAATAGAAAATATAATATAAATATAAAAATAAAGGTATTTAGACCTTAAGCAGAATTTAAAATATAAAAGAATCTGACAAATTTGCTCTGATCTTTTTGAAAAAATTGCTTAAGGTTGTCCATTGTCAGTAAATAATTCTCGAGTGTCTTATAACAATTTCGAAATTAATGGTAAAATTAGAATTACTTTTTGTGTCCCAGAATAATGTTGGGAATGATAGTGTAACTATTTAATATGTAATGTAAGTGAAAATATAAATATTTTAGGTTTGCTAGTAATAATTAAATATTTTAACTATCATTAATCGTAACAAAGGAAATATATTGAAATGGAGCATTTTGAAATTTCTTGAAAACTTTCTATTAATTTCAGTAACATGACATCTCGATATTTTGGACAGAAAACTAATATGTAGATAAATCATTTTCTGAAAAATTATAGATATATTTCAGAAATAAAATATCAAATGAATTAATACAGTGACACCTAATATGCACATATCACAAACGAGAAAGATAAACTATTAATAAACTATTGTTAGAAAAAAGAGAAGAATTATTAAAAAATTCAAAATGAGAAGCAGAATTGATATACACTATGTACTTAATTAATATAATCAAAAAAGTATTTTAAATTTCTACAGATGGCTGCTTTGAGAGCATATGATTTGAACTGACCACGTTTAGGGCTGTGTTATCTTGATCATACACTTTAAACTGGGCTTTCGCAACCCAAATAACTTAAGAACTGGTAAACTATTTTAGTGTTTTATCATGAACCGGTAAGATTTTTACTTTGGATTAGGGCATAATCTTTTCAGGTACAAAATTATAAAACTCAAACAGTTTTTTGATGACCAGTTTATTTCTAATTATTTATTTACCCTCTACAGTGAAAGATAGATTAAAAGTAAAACTATTTCAATTTAAATGAAACTTAAAAATAATTTTAATACAAATATTAATTTTACAATTTAAATAACAAAATGGCGAAAATCAAACTATGGACACATGTGAAGATAGCAAAAGAATACGAGTATATGCAAAACAAATGACAAGCAAATAACAAACCTGAAAATAAATATCTACATTGCACATCTATTAATGAGAGTATTATCTACTTTTTAGGTAATACTCTAAATTCAAAAGACTGTCAGATAGTCTGGTACTGGTTCATGGACCGGAAAATATTTTTTTGCAAATCAGTGGTTAGGAAAAACTGCTTTAGACACCTGAGCTGAAAATTAATTTTTTCATTTACTCTTGTAATCGTCGATGTTGACTTGAATATCCGCTGGAATTCCTACCATTAGAGAGGAATTGGATCAGATGAGACCATTCCCTTAAAATGGCCTGAACAGTAAGTGAAATGGATCTCTAAACAATGGAAATTAGTTACATTCTCAGATGAATAAAAATTCAACCTTAATCTGAATTGTGAACAGGAAGTCCACCTCACACCTAGTGAAGAATTCAGTGCTGACTCTATTATGTTTAGGTTACAACATCCATTTTTTTCACATGGTGGTGGGGGGGATTTTTGTTCCAAGAAATGAGTTGATTCGAATCTGTGTGAAGTACTGTGAATTACTTGGTACAGAAAAAAATTCTGTGAGAGGATTTCTTGTCTTGTATATAAGATCACTACAGGTCACTACAGAGCCCCAACTGCCTTTTGTAGATGTTTTAGAATCATGTCAATAGCAAAGAAAAAAAGTATCATATATAAGCAATGCATATAAGTTGTATTGTATCTTTACTGTATTTATCTCCATGTCCATTTTCCATATCTATAGGTAACAAAAAGTAATTACAGTGCAGCGTCATTGGGTTACAACTCATTAAATATATCCGAAAATTAATTTTGTCATTGCTCAGTTGTAGCGCAGCCGTCATTAAAGCCAAGAATAGTCTTACTAAGCATGAGTGGCAGCTATAATATTATTAGAGTTCCTACTTTCCATTGAGCAACTTATATTGTGTTATTTATTTGTCCAATAACCAATTTTGCTGAAATTAGTGAATGAGGTGAAAATGTACCTTTTTGTCTCATAGGTTGAATTAAAAGTTTTTAGTTTCATTTTCAGCATATTTAACCAGTGCTTTCAGGCTGGGATGTTCAGGTCATTTACACTGCAGGCTACCCAAAATACAACATTATGAAAGTCTTTCTTAACTGGCTGAAATTTAATAACTTCATCTTCTACATGTGTTATTTCTTTTTCAACAATAAATAAGATTTTTTTTGTTTCTCTTGGTGTTGCATTTTACATGACCAGCAATGTTAGTAATCAATTTCTGAATTACCTCAAAGGAGTCACTAGTTATTGACTTTTTGGTAAGGGTGTTTGACCATTTGGGGAATTTGGGTTAAGGAATATGATTTTTCATCTTACACCTTAGACAACTGAGTATGAAATGTACATCACAATTCGTGCCAGTTATTAAGCGCTTTTTTTCTGTCAGTGCCAGTTTCGATTTGCAAAGAATGCTCTGTAATACTATTAACTCGGATGCTGGATATGTGTTGGGTTGAAGCGAGAGAGTGGACTATTTTTTCTGGCGTAAGGATATATGTGTGATGCGCCCATGTGTTTTCCCGCTTCCTCCCACACATTCCTTCTATGGGAACCACACCTCGATCTATATGCTGTGGGCGATAATCTTAACTTATGCTGTGTGCTAATTTTGTTACCATTTCATCCATTTATTTGTTTGTCCTCAATAAACTGAGCTGTCCAGAATGGTGTGAAGAACTTATTTTAGAAAAAGAACAACAATATGTTTACGGGCTATGCTACCTATGAGGACTTCCCTAGACAAATGTATCACTATCTACCATCATCTGGCCACAGTAAAAACAAAATTCAACACTAAAAACATTTTTCCATACTGTTTGTATACACGAGAAATTATTTTTATAATGATTGATGTCAGTGGTAATTACTGTGCTGGGAAATCATATTACAATTTGTGCAAAAGTTCAGTGCATTTATTGCAAGTCACGATATTTGATAATAAAGGATGACGTTAATTTATTAGTAGCCACGATACTGAAGCAAATCTCTCTTTTCCGCTAATTGTGATCATCTGGTGCATTCGTTGAAATTGCTTATTTAAAAAAATTTTAGTATGCGTATGTTTCCAATCGAACATATCAGTAATTAGTAAACAGTACGTTAATTACGGTGATTATGGTGCGAAACTTCTTTATACGAAAAGTTACATAGACATTTTATTTTTTCTTAGTTACTTGTCAAATGTTGAAATGGCTACATACATCTTCGGAAAGCTATTGTAGTGGGCCAAGAATAAAAATTCAAACAAAAATTGAAATGAGAAAAAATTTCTGATTTAATCGTTTATTCACTGATGGTAATATGGTCTTTTTTCAGAGAAAATATGAATCACAATTCTTTATTCTGTTTGTAGAATTGTATTTACATCCACTTTTAGAATCTGTAGTTTCATTTATGTTTTCAGATCTATTAAATTAAAGTAATTAAAATTTGATTCTCACTTTCCCTCTCCTTTTGCATTCACTTCTATTTTTTCACATTTTTTGCAAAATGTAGTAATTTTGTACTTTAATTCTTTAACGAAACAAAAAAATTACAAAACAGTTATTTTTGGTGGATATTTTTCGATCTTAAGGAATATTACTCAGTAAGAAAATAAAATGGACTAATAAATCTTTATATTTGTAAACACATTATCAAACCCTTTTTCTTTTCTTTTACTTTAACTTTTTAGAAAATGTCTCGCCTAATGAAAAAATATTGATATTTTTCAAAAATAAGTTTTGCTTAATTTCACGAGAAAACTATATTATCATTAGCTAGAATTCGGAATTTTGTATTATTGTTTAAAAATGACTAATGCTTTCAGTTGGTTAATTTACTAATTGCATGTTATTAATCATAAATAACGTAAATTAAATTAATAAAAATAAAGAAAAATAATACTATAAAATAAATTGATGCTCATTTATTTCACAAAAAAATTTATAATACTAAAAAGAAAAATATTTTGTGACCTCTTCATTTCAAACTTTCGAATAAAACAAAGGAAAACTTTTTTAAACTTAATTTAGAGGCAATTTACAAAAAAATATTGAAAGAGTATTTTAATCTTGTGAAAGGTAGTGTTACATGTATTTTAGATGAAAAAAGGAGCATACCTGCATTTCATATTGATATACAAATTAATTAAATAATTATACCTAAACTTATTTTAGAGAGTCAGTATTTTACCAGCAAGACGTGAAATTCTTACAATTGTTATATTTTTATAAATTAATCAACAGTTAATATTATATATTCATCTTATAAATAAATCTCATAAATAAAACAGAAGAATTAATGTTTTTTGCACAAAAAATCAGAATTCGAGAAGAAATTTTACCTTTACTGAGATAATTTTGACTTGAAAATATTAACAATTAAAGAATACATTTTTATTGCCACATATAAATAGTACTATTTCATAAAATTTAAAATATGCTTCAAAGTAAATTATGAAACACATTTCATAATTTTCACAAGTAATTATGTTGGTTTAGTTAATTGGAAATTATGAAACACGCTTGATGATTTACAATAGAAGTATTATAATAACATAGTAGTTACCCTGTTTAGTTAATTGTAAATAATGAAATACGTTTTCAAAACATGGAATTAATTATTTGATTTTATTGACCTGTTATTAAATTATTCTTTAAGTTAGTTAGAAATATTCCAGAAACGAAACTTTAATATATTGTATCAAGATTAATTGGATTTAAAGTGTCTATAAAATAATTTAGAAATTTGATTAGGAAGTAAGTAAAAAATATTTTTATTGTATAGACTTATAAAATTTTTAAATACTATTTAAGAATTAATTTTAGATATTGGATCTCGTAAATGAAATTATATATATAACTGTATTATGCATTGAAATTATCAAACGGAATGACAAAAAAATATTTTTGAATGAAAGCTATTGTAATAACTAATACGTATTTCTCATTTTTTTAATATTAATAATATTTAACGAGCAAAATGAGGTAAGCTACTACTATGAGTAATAAATTTATAAAATGTCTCGTTTGAATGCATACAAAGAACAATAGATTTTAATATATAATCCCTAGGGTAAAACTCTTTTCCTTTTCTTAAGAAATGATATTAAAAATTTCATAACATAAAGATTTTCTTGTTTTTTAAAATAATGCATCTATTCCTCTTAAAGTTGTTGAATAGAATGAAACTGAACACAAAAATGTTTAAGAATAAGAAATAAGGATCGTAGAAACGGAACGTAATTACATACATTAAAAATTTGTTTCAAGGAAAAGACTAATGAAAAGTAAATACACAAAATTCTCATTTCGTGCTCATCAGATATTACACTTCGTATATAATCTGCCTTAAATTATTTCCCATTTATTTATTTACAGCTGTAGAAAAAATATCTTAAGATAAATTTCTTCTTGCATGTCATTCAGTTAGATTTATTACTTCTTTAGCAATAATGTTTTTGCGTTTCTCTAAGAAAATGTATTTCATTTAAAAAAGAAAATATTGGAGTCGTGTAAACTTTCTAGATGCGTTTGCCGCATATAGAATTTTGTATGGTAGTTTTGTATTAGTAATACGTTAAAGAGTTGTGTTTCTTTAAAGAAAATTCTCTTAAAACAACAATAAAAACTATAGAATATCGAGTATTACGATAAGAAATTTGTGTTCTTTTTATGGGGAAAATATTGCCATTCACCATTATATCTGCGTAGATCTCATATACGAGTATATTGATTTCTCAAGAAGCAATCCTGAGGAGATAAGATAAATACTCTAATTTTATGATTTTATCAGGAGAAATGAATTGCATTTCCTCTCCCAATAATCATTTAGATTTGGCTGAGTTTGGTAGAATTTTGAATTTATAAATACTCTTCTCTCTCTCTCTCATTCAGCTTATTTATTAAATAAGTGGCGATTTGTATTTGTTCAAGAATTGTATTTTTTAACAAAGTTGTTTCTTTCAAATTGAGACTTGTCTTTATTACTACTGCCAAGCTGTTTCTGATGTAACAGTTAAATAATGCTAGAAACTATTTAGTTTTCCTTCTGTTTCACAAATGAGTGTTTGTTTTCGATTATTATGTGCCTCGATACATTACAAATTACTCAGATACGTATTCAAAACTTGTATTTTTTACTTGAATTTTATTCATAGTTCAAGATTTTTTCTTGTTTTTTTTTAAATCTCAAAGTGGGTTTTGTATATGTTACACTTCTCAAGCTGAGACCTTGTAAATTAATTAGTCAAATAAAAAAGACAGTTTATAAATAGTTATTAGTTCGTTTAGTGTAAAGGCTCGGGTTCTTAAGACTTTAGAACTTTTGAAAACAGTAATTAAAATTAAGGTCTCATAAATATCAATATTCAAGTGCTTGTATTAGTAAATGCGGAATTAAAGTTAATACAATCTTTAAAAGATAAGTCATTTTCCATTTAACTCTATCTATTATTTATTTCTTATATTATTAATAGTATTGATATCATAAACTCAAACACAGCAAAGTAGTCAGTTAAATTTTAACCCTCATTCTGTATTATATTTTAAGTTTTGTAATATAGATTTAAAATGGAAATGTTTTTTTCTTTCAAAAATTTTATTACATTATAATAGTTGAGTATTTTTTATTTTTAAATATTAAAATTATGTTAAGTATAAAAAATATGTTTGAATAATATTACATATTCCTAATCAAGCGAATATTACAAAACATAATTTTTATTGGTAAACAATTCTTTAGAAATATTAGAGAATATTTTTTAATTTGAATTTTTCTTAAAAATAATTTTTTAAAGCAATTGTTTTTTTTAGCATTTTTATTTTATTTTATCAACTTCTTATATTACTTTAATTTTGAATAAATTTGTTCATTATAGTCTGAAATCATTCATCAAAAACACAACATGTACCAATTGAGTTTCAAAAAATGAGAATACCCCATATATTAAATTCCTAATACATATAAAAAACAAATTTAAAGATTTGCAATAGCTTTTAGCCAGCTCACTTTTACTATTATGCGTTAATTATTTATGGAATTTTCTGTAGCTATTTATAAATTTCTTCGCAATATTTATTCTTTATCCAATATTGTACTGAACATTAATTATTTCTATAACTATATAAAAATTCAATTTTACAGTTAATATACCTTTTCTATAAATTATTTCTATCCCGCTCCACAATAATTACAATAACTGAGTTCAGTTAAGTCTCTTTAAGTTTTTATAAGCATTGATTCCTTGAATAATTTAATTTCCAGAACGCAACGATCCTTATGAAATACGCAATTCTGTAATAAAAACGTAACAAAATATAGAGAGAAATGCTTAGAGAGTGCAAAAAAAAAACAATTGCGGGTTTTTTTTTAAGAAATATAATTATTCATTTAAAGAAATATTTTACATTTTTTAAAAAAAATGACTACGAAATAATTTTATAGAATAAAATCACACACTATTTTGTATCTCGGCAAAATTCCCATCAGTAAATAATAAAAGGACTTCCATCACAGAATTCAGGAGCCTGCCATTTCTTTATGCAACAAAATATTCGCTTCCCACATTACATAATTTTTAGCCATTTTTTAAAAATTATTTACAATAATTTCATTGACATCTTTAATATGCATTCAACTGCTACAATAGAGTTACTGATTATAAATAATGTATGTATAAAAATGGGTTATCGCTATTCCCACGTTGATCAATCCAAAATGTTTATCTACGATGAAGCCACTATATATGTGAATAATCGCATTTCTGGGAAGTTCCATACTACTATTAATAAGGAAGATAACAATTTGAGACCAAGATTGGGTAACATTAAATGAAATGCAATAATTTAATTGTGCGGAAGAAGACTATTTATTCAGCTGGCGAAGATAAAATGATGATAATAACAGTTTAACAACCATTTCTTATTTTATGTCCTGAAGGCCTGCTTGCTTTTTTTAGTGAAAGCAAAAAAAAAATAATTATTTAATAAGATTTACAATAATTGTCCAGTGAAAAATTTATTATTAACTCTTATAATTTTTTAATCGTATTGTTTTTTTCCCCTTCAAATTCTTAAGCTATGTTTACCTTGTATTTTAATGTATTTGTAAATATTTGCTTTGTGAAAATTTTTGTAAGCTTCAGAACTAAACCAGAAAATGTTTTTGTTTGTTCCAAACTATTTAGTGAGAGAATAACTATCAATATTAAACAAAAATATTACATTTTTTTATGATCTACCAAATGGATGAATTCTATTGTGTCTTTACGTGAATCTATTAAAATTATTTTTGCTTAGCTGAAGAAGACAATAGTTAGAATTATGTGTTAATTGTCTTGTTGAATTCAATAACTAAGAATTAAAACTAATTTAAAAAACTGAAAAATTGTTCCTCTTTTAATGCCATACTTCATCCTATATGTTCGTTGCTCTTTCCTACAAAGACTTTTTCTTTCTATGTAATTTTCTAAGAAACACAGTTTTTTAAGTTTACATAATCTTTTCCCCGAATTAACTTGTAACAGTTTTAAATACACACATGTCCATAAATTAAGGATAATTCAGAATCACACAGAAATTGAAATCTAAAATAAAAATTTCACCTGTAGAATTATCACACACATCTTGAAGAAGAATATGCAAATTAAAGGAAAACACCAGATGGCGCGGATAGTACGTCACAATGACGAGAGTGTAAGAGACGGGTATATAAGAAATGGTGGCAAAGAAGTAAAATTGTTCACAAGCGCTTTAAAAGCCTTTCAGTGCAATAACCGCATAGTTATGGCACAAAGGAAGCATTTGGATGATTTTTTACGTGGTAGAATTATCGGACGTACCCAGCTGGAAGTATCCGAGGAACTTGGAATTGCCCAGAGTGTCATCTCCAGGCTTTGGCAACGATTCCAAGATGATGGTAATGTGAGTAGATGTTACAGCACAGGTCACCCCCGAGTTACAACGCCGAATGAGGACCGGTATTTGGCAGTTACTGCCAAAAGAAACAGACGGGAACAGCATCAGACCTATCTCGTCAGCTCTCTTCAGCTACCGGTACGACAGTTTCAAGGCAGACCGTGTACAGACGCTTAGGGAACATTGTTCTATATGCTCGTAGGCCTGTCAGATGTGTTCCCCTTACCGCAACTCACTGTCGCCTGCGATTAACCTGGAGTAGAGAGCATGCATTGTGGACACCACAACAGTGGTCTTGTGTGATGTTTTCCAACGAGTCCAGGTTTAGTTTGCAGTCTGATTCTCGCCGGACTTTCATATGGAGAGCGCCAGGTACCTGTTACCACCAAGAGAACACCATTAAACGACACCGTTACGGTGGTGCAGGATGGCTCGTTTGGGGAGGAATTATTCTTGGTTCCAGAACTGACCTGCATGTTCAGAGTGTAACGATGACAGGCCACATCTATCGGGATGTCATTCTGGAACAACATGTACGTTTGTTTCGGGGCGCCATGGGAGCTGAATTTCTGTTTATGGATGACAACGCCCGTCCTCACCGTGCAAACATTGTAGACGAATGCCTTCAATCGGAGGATATCACCCGTATGGATTGGCCAGCATACTCACCGGACTTGAATCCAATAGAGCATGTGTGGGATATGCTTGGCCGACGAATTGCAGCCCGTCAACCCCCTCCCAGCTGTCTACCAGAACTTCGGAGGGCATTGCTTGATGAGTGGTGTAATATTCCCAAGTTCAGATTGATAATTTTATACTCAGCATGAGTAGGTGTTGTAAGGCCTGTATTGCATCGTCCGGGAGACATACTCCGTATTAACCATCATACTAACCATGTTATACTGTTTTTTGTCAATAGATTCTTTTTTGAAATTTGCTCCAGGGAGTAAAAATCGCAATTTTTATTATGTCCAACATATAGCATTTTTTTTGTTGCTCTTTACCTTTTGTTTAATAAATAGACTTTACAAATAAGTCAATTTGTTTTGCTTCTGTCTCTTTCTTTGCCTGAACTTCATTATCCTTTATTTATGGACATCAGTGTACATTTAAAAGTTCTTCATTCACATTACATATTTAAGTGATGATTAAAAGCTCATTTAGTCTGAATGATACTTTGTACAACATGCAATTGTTTCAAATATAGAAGTATGCACAGAATAAATTTAGAAATACAAAATAATTATTTGCATATTTGAGACTTCACAAAGATTTGACTTGAGAAAACAAAGATTTGACTTGCTAGTCCTTTCCTTTTTTTAGTTTTTTTAGCGATGGCATAAATTAATCCTACACTTTGTATGAGATAGTTAATCAATGTGTTGTAATAGTCTAAGCATTTGTTCACAAGATATATAAAAATTTTTATCCATAAATGTGCCTTATGTTCATTATCTATAACAATTTAAACTACAAAGTAAACCTTATTTATATTGTATACTTTTTTAAAATTTAATTAATTTTTTTTCAATCGATAAGTCCTAGCATTAAGAATTCGATTGTATTGAAAAATATACTTATACCTGTAACTCTCACCTCTTGGTAAGAGAAGGGCAAAACTCATCTAATTTGAATTATCTAAAAATTTCTAAAATTGAAGTATAGAATGATGTTTGCACTTTCGTAACCCTATAACCAAGTGGATTCCCGCAAAACCAATTTTCGGGGGATCTCTACTCTGTAAAATGAACATGCAAGCCATATTTCAAGTTTAAATCTAACAGGAAAAAAACGAAATTTTTACTATCAATACCCCCGTAATCCCGTTGAGAATCGTTTCCAAAATAACCGTTCTTGGAGTATTTCAATTTAACAAAAGAAAAAAGCAAACCAAATTTCATTATAATAGTCCTTGTAGTTCGAAAAAAAGATTTTTTTGTCAGCATACGCCCCAGTAACCCCCTGCACCATCAGGAGTTGATTTCCGTAAACAAAAGAAACATGCTTAACAAATTTCAAGTATGTGGGTCTAACTATTCGAAAACAGGAATTTTTTTCTATAACTCCTCTTGACCTGTTGCAACCCTCCTTGGGGGTCGATCGATTTTCGTTTTACTCTTTGTTAGAGAAGCTCTATTCCATGAAAGGAACATAGCTACCAATTTTCAAGCAGATAGATCTAACAGCTTAAAAACGGAAATATTTATCGATTACCTCCCTTAAGCTCCGGAACGCCACTTAGGGGTCAATTTTCACGAAACGCATTTTGTAGCGTATCTCTAATCTATGAGAGAAATCTGCTTACTAAATTTCATGACTGTGCGTTTAATAGTTAAAAAATCGTAATAATTATTTATATCTCCCCTTAACACGCCTTAGGGTCTATTTTCTCAAAACCCATTTTGTAGCGGTTATTTACTCCATGAAAGAATCATGCCTACCAATTTTCAAGCTGGTAGGTAAAGTAGTTTAAAAATGAAAATATTTATCTATTACGTTCCTTAATCCCCCGCAGCGCCACTGGGGGGAGGGGCTATTTTCCCGAAACCCATCTTGTAGCTGATTTCTACTCTAAGAAAGGAAATTATTTATCAAATATAATGACTGTGCGTCTAATAGTTTAAAAATGGAAATAATTACCTATAACGTCCCCTAAGCCCCCGCAACGCCGCTTGGGGGATGATTTTCACCAAACTCATTTTGTAGCGGATCTCTATGAAAAGAATCTGCTTAACCCAATTTCAAGATTGTATGTTGAGTCGTTTAAAAATGGAAACAATTATTTATAACACCCCTTAACCCACGAAACGCCCCTTGTGGTTCGAATTTCACAAAATTCGTTCTTAGCGGATCTCTACTTCATGAAAGGAACATGTCTACCAAATTCAAGTCTGTCAGCTGAATAATTCCGGTGATATCGTGATTAGTAAGTCAGTCAGTGAGTCGCTTTTCTCCTTTATATGTATATATGTATATATATATATATATATATATATATGCAAAATGGATTCTTAACACTGTTTAATAAAATAGATTGCAAAAATATAGAAAAGTTGTTCTTTATGCACAAATGTTATTTCTTCATAAATAATAAATTTTTATGATATTAATATTTTTCTTCCAGAAATTGCGATTCAAAAAAGATTTTAAAAGTATTTAAAGGTAAGAGAGAGAGTTTCAAATTTAAAAAAAAATATTTCATCTTTAAGTGTTTTCCTGATATAAGGCTTTAGTAGCTTTAGTAACTTCGTTCTTTGCGTATTTTTGTAATGAAATTAAGAAAGCTCCGTCTAGACTAAATTTTTTAATGATTTTTTTGGAGGAAAAACTACTACAAAAATAGTTATAACATTTTTGTATGAAATGCTGAATAATTATTACTTAGTATATTTCAACAGATTACTTAAAAATATGATTAATAACATTACTTTTTAAACATATGTCATTTCATTTTAAAGTTATATTTTGACTATGCGTATCTGTGAATGGAACAATATCGGCAAATGCATTGTTTGAATGTCAGATATAGTTTTCCCACTTTTTTTGCATTAACCCTAAAACTTTTATTATTTCTTAATAATTAATCTGTATAAATTATTCATCCTAAATGCTGTAGTAAAAAACTTTTTAGAATAAAAAAATGCACTAACATTTTTAGAAATATTTTATTTGACATCTATAACAATATATATAAGTATTTTATTTTATTTTTTGTTGCTATTTTCTTTTTAAGATATATTTTTATAACTCTGGGATTTTTTCTTGAAGAACTGTTTAATTTACAATTATGCTTTTTTGTGTGTTTTTAACTTTATTATTAAATAATGGCATCTTAAAATATTTACTGAATATTGCATTTTTATTGAATGCATACTAATTAATTTTACAAATATAAATAGAGCCTCTATTTATTACTTAAATAATAAATATTTATACATACATATATATATTTGAAAATATTTATGAGTAACTTTAATTTAATATGCCTTCTTTAAAAATATTTTAACAGATTTTTTTGAAATGTTGGACTTATTATGTTTTTAAGAGAAATTTTCACATGTTTAAATTGTGGTTTTCTTGCAATTGCTTTTTAAAAAATATGTTCTACTTAATCACATTTTGTAAAATAAAGTTATCCCTTTAAAACCGAGTTTGCACATTTGTGATGGAGCACTCCACGTTCCAGGATGGGGGGGGGGGGGTAGCAAAAATTTTATTATTATTTTACCAGTGTCATTGGGGGTTAGTATACCATTAATAATCAGAAGAATGTAATATTTAAAGGTAAAAATATTTCGGCTCTTAAACGGACAAGGAAATATAATCCGCTTAAGGCCGAATGATCGTGCGAGCTGGTCATTAAAGTGTTTTAAATCACATGTATTATATATATATATTCTCGTGTCACAGTGTTTGTAACCAAACTCTTCCGAAACGAATAGACCAAATCTTATGAAGTTTTGTGCGTATATTCAGGTCTGAGAGTATAACGTAAACTGTTTTTCATTCCGATATTGTAATTAGTTAAAAAGATATTAATTAAAAACCTTAAAACGCCTTATTGTCTTAACCTTGCGTGTTGTTTTTCCTGCCTAGCGTCATGAATGAACAGAGGCTGAAATTTTTCGGTACTCTGGATGTTATTTAAACAGCCATCCGATTTTTGTTTTTTAAGTCAGACAAAAAATAATTACGGAATCGGAAAGATCATTTCTTTCACCACGATACGGAATAATTTCTTTTTTTTGCAGAATAATGATTTTTTCTATTTTTTAAGATTTTTTTAAAAAATGAGTTAAAACTGATGGTTTTTATGAAAATGTTTTTCTAAATAGTTGCGTATGAATTTATTTTCGTGTTATTAAAACGATATTTTTTACTAAATAATTTCATGCTTTTTTCTTTTTGAATCAGTCATTTAAAAAATAAAATGCTGAAAACTTTTTTCTACGATTTTTCAAAAAATACTCAAAATTTTAACACAACATTAAATAACTTCGTCATTTATTACAATTATCGTACGAAACCTTTTTTACGTTTGTAAAAAATGTTATCCAATTTCTCTGCCAAGATTGACAAGATTACTTAAAAATTACGGATTTTAAAATTTTTTTGTGATTGTCGTAAACAACCGGTTTTGCGAAAAATTATTTAAACAGTCTTTTTTGTACATTTTTTATTTGAAAGTACTTTGTTTTTGTAATTAATGTGTGAAATTTCAAAACTTTAACGGGAAAGTTAAAAGCCCTAAAAAAGGGAAAACTTTAAAAAAAATTCTTAATTGCGTCAAGGTCATTCACTTTGCGTTAGCTTTCTGTTTGGAAGACGGGAAAGGTTGAGGTAGTTTTGAGTTTTTCGCTGAAAGTAGAAAGGGGAATTCCCTCATAATATTGCTATTTGAGGCGGGACGCTCATTCATAAAACGCATCACAACCGATAGTTTATTTTTATTCTTAAAGATTGATTTATTGAAAAACAGTGGAATATAAGAAAAATATATCATAAGAAAAATATAAGGAAATATTCTTAATTATACTTTTATCACATAGTATAATTTTCTTTTTGAATTTTATACTGTGAAGTGAATCAATATCGTTGCGTTTAAACAAAAATTATTTTTAAAACTTTTAGAATCAAGTGATTTAAAAAATAAAAAGCCAAAAACTTTTTTGAACAAATTTTAATAAAACACTCAAAATACTTAAAAATTAATAATTTCTTTTTTTATAAAGATAATTGCATGAAACTTTTTCCCCGTGTGTCGAACATTTAAAAAAATCCTCACAATTTTATTTCAAGATTTAAAATAGTAATGAAATTTTGTAATTTGAAAAATTTCTACTTTTCTGTCTTTTTTCAACATACAACTATTTTTAAAAAGGCTACATTCTCGTTTCCGGGACTAAAAAATTGCAACGAAAGAATTGAACAGTGAGTGAGTGATTCATAAATTCGCACTGTTCGCCTATTCGAGGGTTTTTGGCGATGGACCTCGAAATTTTCAACCATGGTCAAGCGACGAGGACGACACCTGAGCCTTTCACCCATCTCTCCTAATTACCACACCACACCAACGCAAGAAAAAATTTCGAAAAAGGGAGTTTTAATGACATAGTTAAAGAAATCACTCACATCGCGCTTACACACACAAAGTGCTATCGTCGTGAGAGAAACAGGAAATTCCAATGGGGATTAAGTTATTCACTCTGTAAAAGCCCGTGCAACGCCAGTCTAAGCGGAGAGGAAAGAAGCAAAGAAGTAAAAATTTCGGAAAATAATATTGGAAGTGCTGATTTTGTGAAGAGAAGGGAAAATGTTAAACGAGAAAGCCATGATACGCACTCACATCGTACACGTCACAACCACACAAAAGTGCTGGCGTCAGAAAGAAAGGATTAAATTAACATGAGGATTAAGTTATACCCTCGGTAAAAGCCCGTGCAACGCCGGGCCGGGTAAGCTAGTATATATATATATATATATATATATATATATATATATATATATATATATATATATACATGTATTATATTATATATACGTGCTACAAAATTAAGCTGCGATCTCTATTTTCGACAATCTTTATAATTTATATTTATTAAGCATTGAATACTTTACCTTTGCACTAACAATATATGAATGAAAAGTTATTTTATTTAAAATACTTAAGTTCATTGGGTTGAGCTTAGTATTCGGAATTACATTGGGAAATTTCAGTCAATATTTAAAGTTTCTCGTAATTTTTTTAATAAGGAAAAAAAAATAAATTACAATAATTTCTTCCTCATTAAGTATGCAAAAGAAGAAGAAATTGAAGAAGAAATTTCCGATAAATAAATAGAATCTAAGAAAAGGAGACTGGAGAACATGCAAGGTGAATTAGGATATACAATTTCGTAAACATTGTAATAGAATAAAGCTTTAATTGAGCATATGTCAGATATAATTTTTAATTATATATTAAACTTCCAATATTATGATGGTAATTTGAATACCCTTTATTTTCTTTACTGTGATTTAATTTACGGTATTTATTCAAATCTAAGCCAGATTCCTCCCCCCCCCCCTAGTGTTAATGATGCTGAAAGTCGGGAGCGGTTTAAAATCAAAAGCGTGAAAATCCGTTGGATGGGTTAAATTGAACTTGATACTGACGGTTAGATGAAGACGGTTAGATCAATTATAGATGAATAGATGTATTTATAAAATATTTTAATACTGGCAAAATAAATTAACTATTTACTTCTTACTTAATTTTACATATTAATTCTTACTTATTTTTTTTAAATTTCTTAAGTATAGGATATCGATTTGAAAAAAACCCATTCTAAACTGTTTTTTTATTTTTCACAAACACGTGCTTAGAATTTGGGATGTCGCATAGAATCGATGACAGCTTAGTTTCGCATAAATACGACATATTATTCAATTGCTTTTGACATCAGATACAGCATTAAATGCTTTTTTAAAATATGTTCATTATTTTTGTGCTTCTTTAATCGAAGAAATTTTTTTAAAGTTAAAATTGCTTGGCTTTGAAAAAAAATGTCGAAAGCGAATAAATATTAAAATAGTTCAATGCCTTTAATCGAATGACGAATTAATTTATTAGTGTTTGAGAAAGATAAATCGGTTACTTTTCTTAAGTAACCGATCGGTCACTTCACAAAAGTCGATCCAAAAATCGATTTTTCAATTTTTATTGAAAAATAAAATACCACTCTTTCTCTTTCTACTGCAATTTAAATTTTTGTTCTAGTTGAATTAGAAGTGTTTTTAATATTTTTTTAAAAATTTGTTTACAACCGTCAAACCCAAAACCAGCTGATTGCCACGCCCTTTCATTTCAAAACAAAAGACACTTGCTACTTTCCAGCCTCATCAAATATTTTAAATTGATTAAAAGGATTTATTTTGATCCGTAACTTGTTCAGGAAAGAAGTGAAGTGAATAATTGTAGCTGTTTGTTTACTTTCTGGAAACTCGCGTGTTGTTTTTTACCTCTTCAAATATTTTACGAATTTCTGCTATTGGAAACATTGTTTCTATCAAAACTTTTTTTAACATGTTTATGTTTAATAATAAAACGTTTAATAATAAAGTTTGGAAACAAAGGTACAAAAACCCAAACTTTCCAGAAATTAAATGCATCATAAGTCAGAATAATGAATTCATATTATACATGAATAATTCAACTTTAAAAGCTAAGTTAGGTAAGTCAAATAAAGAGTATGTTTCCTTTTAGATTCATTTGAAAGTTTTTTTTTGAAATAATGAACATTCTACTGTTTTCTTGTGCTTTGAAACCACATTTATTATAAATAAAATGTAAAAAACAAGGTATTCACATAAATTTTGGTTCTAAAGTTGTTGACATGTTGTGATGTTATTCAAACATTTCTTAATACCAGGTTTACTAAAACAGTAGTTAATCAAAAAAGATACAAAATTATATGAAGTAAACACTGGGCTTTCATATGCTATTATTTTTATTGGAAAAGAGAAGCAACTGCGAAAATATTTTGTTGAGTTATGAATTGTCACGTCCACCAAAGTGGTTTTACGAGTTCATGCATGGCATTAAATAACACGACACAGAAAGTAGCCAGTCTATGGTATTATATATATAACTGCTGTCGAAATGATATTTAATAATGCAAGTCCTATTGTACCGGTGTTTGTCTATGGCATTTGGCAAAAAAGGGGTCATGTTTCTCTGAATGGTATTACAGCAGTTAGTGTGAACACTGGGAAAGTTGTTGATGCCGAAAAACTATAGAGGAAATACTCAAGTAATTTTAACGACAATGTACATAACATTGAGTGTTCGGCAGATTACTTCGGAAGTAGTAGGGGGATGAAAGTTGAAGGTGCACTTTGTATTTTCCATTGCTCAGAGGCACGGCACAATTTACGATACACAAATTACGATTTACTAATTGCGACAAAATATTTGGGTGATGAGGACTTTAAAGCATACAAAGAAGTTTTAGAATCTTAACCTTAGAAAGATGTCAACATTAAAACATTAGAATGTGTTGGTCATGTTGAGAAAAGGATGGAGACATGACAGGGCATTAAAATCAAAATTTAAAGGCAAAAATCTTGTGGACAAAAAATCTCTAGGAGGTCGTTATAGATTAACAGATGCAGTAATAGACAAATTGTAAAGATACTATGTTTCGTGTGGCTATTTGAAGCAACTCAGAAAAACTTGTCAGTCATGACGCAAACTATTTGGGCTATATTTTTTTCATAAACTCTCCACAGATTTGAAAATACGACACGGCTTATGCCCCATGGGAGGTGATTCGTGGTGTGAATATAATAGGTTTATACTGAAAGGTGACACATATAAGCTTAACACAACTCACCTATTGCAATTAGCAATTGCATTAAAAAAGTATTTAGAGATTTCTCTAGTCTTGAACTTTTATTTACGTGCTTTCACAGTAAAACTTAAAATTTCAATGAAACCTTAAATTGTATTTGATTTATAGTTCCAAAAAACTGTATTTATAGAATTAGGAACTTTAAAAACTATAGTATTTGAAGCTACATTTTTATATAATAAAGGTTTCATTACCAAATTAAAAGTTTTAGATGTATTAAACATTCAAACCCTGGATTTTACAAATGTCGAGCGTTGGAAGAAGTAGATCATGCGCATATTAAGAAAGCAAAATAGGCAGTTTTACAATGAACCAAAGAAGCTAGAACTAAAAACAAACAATTAAAATGTAGACAAGAAGATGATCTTGCATATGATACCAGAAATCCAAGTTGTGGTTCTGGTACGTATTAGTTAATAGTAAATTTTTACTTTAAATCACTTTTTCTCAAAAGTGTAAATTTCAACACAAAAGGAACATTTTTGAAAAATCTACTTGATTTATAGCTTTGAAACTTTGCACATATGTTAACACTATACAAATAAATATTTTAATGAGAGATTTTGTCAAAAAAATTATTCAAAAAAATTTTATGGATTAAAATGTACAAGAATTTTCATCGTTTTAGTAATTTTGACGTGTTACTCCACATATGAATTTTTTTAAAAAAAACTAATCAAAATTTTGAAAAATGCTCTCATTAAAATAATAAAAACAATACAATAAATCTACACAAAAAAATTCATGACTGTACAACTTGTCAATTTTTCAAAAATGTTCCTTAAATTTGGTCATTTTTAACATTACGGAGATAGGGAAAAGGCTGCGTGAAGTGACCCCCTTAATAACGTTAAATATATGACTAAAAAAGATTATTTAATTTCCTCCTTGTATTCTACTTAACATTACTTTACTTAATGTACATATTTTTACAAATATATTGCAACTACTAAGGAATCAAACTTAGATATAAGGAACGGTTATATCTAAACTCCATTTAGATATAACCGTTATTTATATCTAAATGGATAGAAGAAGATGCAGTTTTACTCAAACAAAGTTTAAACAGGTGTTTGTTTTCTCTTTCAAAACTGTATTTGAGAGAAAACTGAAATTATACTTAATCTCCATTTTACCTGCTGACTTTCTTTGCTTTCCTTTTTATTGTGATGCACAGAGGTTTGAATACGTATCCAAAGAGTGACAACAATGGCGATGTGCTTTGAAAAGTTTTCCTTAAACAGAATATTAATTTCTTCGTTCTCCAAATTCAAAAGAGTAGTCGAAACCTCTTAGATGCAGATACTACAACAAATCTGTCCTTCTTCAGAGAAGAAAGACTCCCAGAGAACTAAGAATATGCAAATGGTTAAGAGTTTCTGTGAAAAGAGTGTTTGAATTCGGATGTCACCACAGCTGCGATAAAAAGACAGCGTCCTCAGAGGTGTTGTCAAATTCGAAAAGAGTTGATCATGAAAGGATTGTTACTTCAGAAGGCAGTTTCTGAAGCTTGGAACACAAAGAGTTCATTTAGCTACTTTTCCACGTTGTTAAGAGTTGCAGGAATTGCAGAGTTCGGTTTTAAGTTTCGAGAATTAAAAGTTAATTGTTTGAAATAGTCCATTTTCAGCACAAGAGCAAAACAAGTTCATTGCATTTATGCCTCTTGTTTCCTGTAAGAATATTCCTTTCAGCTTTAAACTGATAATAGATGGGTCAATAGGAATTTGAGGTTACGAAGATGAAAATCAAAATATGCAAGGATGCTAATATCTATAACATGTTTTCTGCCTCAATCAATGCTATTAGTTTATAAGTTCTAAGTCATCTAAAGATAATTGCTTAAACTGTACTGGGAATGTAATTTTTGTAGGTTTAAAGCAAATAAATAAAGATATTTTACTTAATACAGATTCTTCAGTTTTCTTATTGAGCCAAGTAGAAATTTCGTCTCAAGACTAAAATATAATACACCCGAACTGCATTCGAGAAAATTTTGTCTTGTAAAATCAAAAAATATCCTTCGAGTCACGCAACACACATACAAACAAACAAACATATTTATACAACATAATACTATTATAGTTTATTTTCCTCAAACTTAGTACAGCATTCTGCAAGTTAGTTATATAAATTTGTATGTCCTGTGTTATATATTTTGCTTTTATCTATATTTTTATTACATTTTTTTATGATTCAACAAAAAAAATTGCTTTGAAGTACAAAATCGGAAACTGAGACATTTTAGGCGTAATTTAAACTTAAACTCTCAAACTCAGTGGCGCAACAGCCCATGAGGGCCAAGGCCTACTGTGCCCATCTCAGTATACGTGACCATTGGGCGCTGGGGTGCATGAGCAGATGTTCCGATCAGGTGGTCAGCCTGAAGCGAAACCCCCGTATTTGGTCCCAAGTAAGCTTGGTTCTCATTTTATCGACCCACTGATGGGATGAAAGGCTGAGTCAACCTTGCCCAGCCCGGGGTTTGAACCTCGGACCTGTGGTGTGGAAGCGCGATGCACTAACCATTCAGCCACTGGGCTTCAATTTAAACTTGACTTCTTTTTTTAGTAATAATCTGTTCAAATTTACGTACGAAATAAGTTGTGTTATTAAAATAAAATAAATTAAGTGAAACTAAGTACTTAATTTTTAGTAGTAATGATTTTTTTAAAAAAGAAATTCCCCAGTACGATTAGATGAAATTTTAAAAATGAAGATATATTTTGCAAGTGTAAAGTTTTTAAGTATATGTAAAAGTATAATTCAAATAAATTCCAAAGTCTTAATTCCCATAAACTGTATATAAACTTTCAGGAAAATCAACCCCTTACAGAGAATTTAAATTTATTTATGAATGTTAAGAGAGTAAAATAAATATTCCCAAATTTTTATTTTCTATTTTTATGAAATTATTTCTTAAAATAATATTTATGGATATTTTGTTAATTGGCTACAGTGTACTGTGTTCTCTAGCAAAACTTTCAGAATCATTTATCCGTCTCTTTCTCATCCATTTGAGAAGGGACATATTGTGAAAGATTTAATTACTCATCTCAAAGGGTGTTGAGTCGTAAGTATTATTGTTTAGAAAATTGGAGTTTCGAGGGCCAGAAAAGCATTTAAATGAGATGTGTTTAGGATTTCTAGAGGACGTAATTGTCCATTTCGAATAGTTAAACTTTGTCGAGATTCTCTTGTGAAGGGAATATAGGTGAGGATTTGGTCATTCAGTAAATCCTACTGGTCTTTAACTAAATAAACAGTTATCATGTATATAGATTGTGTACATGGTTAGCTATAAAAATTTTATTTTAAGTACATTCATTAGTGTTTGGGTAAAAAAATATTGAAAATGGAAGTCATTGTTAAACATTGTTTTGACTTAAGTAACCTTATTGACTTTCTCTTCCCCTTGTTTGATTTATTTAAAGACTAATCAAATTACTTTTATTTTAGTTTATGCCAAAAAATTTCAGAAAAGGAAAAAAAAATTAAACTTTGAATTTTGAAAAGTTTTGAAGCTTTTTTAAGGAAACATAATGTACTTTTTTAAATATGATTATTTTACATACATGCATACAATATTGCAAATTAGCTATTTACATATTTTTTAAAATTAATAAATCCTTTCCTACTCGTTTTAATACAGGATGATCAAAAATATTTCCCAACTTATTAATGACATATTAAACACCAAAATCACTGAAACTTCAACGAAAATTGTGTGTTCAAATATATTCTTCACACATCCTAAATTGCAAGTTCATTTCTTTCAGTATTTTTTTTAAAAATCTAAGGGCTATCGTAAGACCAAACATTCTATTCATTTTGACCACCCGCGCATTCAAACAAGATTATTCACTCATTCCATAATATGGAAAAATATGAATGGATATTTCTTCAAACATCTGTATTATGAGTAGAATTTTTTTGTTATTAATCAGCCACCAACTATTGTACATCAATTCTTTTCTTAATTTTATTCGCCCTATAAAGTAAACAAAATTGACCATTTTTCTATCACATGGAATTTCCGATGAATGCATCGGAATGTAATCTCATCGGCAAGTATCCATTATATTGGCACCGCTCATAATTAAATACAACCTCTGACAATAAAGTTTGGGGAATACTCTGTAACATTAACGTAGATGAACTAAAAAAAAATCCCTACTGTCCTTCAAAATACACCTTCCATAACTATGCAGAGCTCGATCTGCTATACATGTCCTGCAAACTTTGAAAGAAGTCTTTTTTTTAGATGGTGTTTCAAAAGTCTCGTCATTTCTTTGGATGTCAGAAATATCGCCAAATCTCTTTCCTTTAGAAGCGAGTTTGAGTCGTGGAATAGTAAGAAGTCTGGGGATCTGGCGAGAATGGTGGTGTTCAATTTGCCCACTCACTTTTTTACCAGGATCTGTTTGAGGATATTGGCTGTGTGAGGGCAAGCATTGTCGTGAACAAAAAATCATGAACCTTGTGCGTACTGGGGTCGTACTCTGCGTAGACGTTTCATGAAACGGATCAAAATTTCAATGTACCTTGCAGCATTCATCGTCCATCTATCATGCGCATAGTTAATCGACGATTTTTCGTGATTAATATTTCCTCACTTTCTCAATGTTTTCATCAGTGATGGGGATCACCGGTTTTTCGCTATGGGGTTTATCAGAAACACTTTCCCAGGCTTCTCGAAAACGGGTGAAGCTCTCGTACACTCACTTCATGGGCAGTGCTTGATCTTCATAAACACGAACCAGCATCGAATATGTTTCTTTCGGTGTCTTACGAAGCTTAAAATATAAATTTAAATTTATCTTTTGATCGTTCATTTTCCTGTTTTCGGTTAAGAACCAACGCACTAAACAAGCATTTTGTAAAACAAGTATTACACGGAACACAAACGATACTGGATTGAACAACGTTGAAGGCAGATGGTCAACATCTGCCACTACGTATGTGTGGGTTTTGTTTTGCGAATGTTGCCAGATCGCGGGACGTGCTGACTTCACTAACCGAACTTTATTGTCAGAGGTTGTAGTTCAGTCGTATACTT